>PVJO010025464.1:0-22707 GCA_004026905.1 Hystrix cristata
TTTCCCCACCAGGAACCAGGTGTACAGTAAGGAGGGAAGATTCAGAAGGAATGCCCTGCCCTTAATTATGATTAGTGGAAGACATGGCCACTTTGCAAAGGAAACTGGATCACTCACACTATATAAAAGAATTTTCTGCTCAAATCAGCACTTGTCTAGAAATACAGAATGTGCAGGGATGCATCAGCTAGGCTGTTCTAACCACTAAAGCTGGGAAAGCGAGCACTGGGAATCCTAGAATCCCAGGTCCTTACTGGCACTCGCAGAAGGCTTTGCTCTGGTCCCTGAGCAGTGTGACTTGTTTACTCAGCAGGTTATGGAGCCGTGCATCCACTGTGTCTCCTCCCAAGTGCCCCCGCTCCCTTTCTAGCCCTTAAAAATCCTTCCCTTCCCACTCAGAGAAGTGCTTGGTGAATTTTGCTACTGGTGTGTATTCTCTTGCCACACGAACTAATAGACTTAAGTTTCTCTTTTTTTTCCTTGTTTACATCGGCTCTGGTGGTCTTAGTTTTAGTCTTTGATTTGTTCGATATATGTGACATCCCTCGCCCCAGAAAGGGAAAAAAACTCAAAAAGTTTATGCACAGATTCTCACATTTTTAAATGTATTTATTCTATTCACATACTATGACTACAATTATGTAAATTATAAATGAAGAAGTGAGGGAGGAAATTGAGAATAGAAGCTCTTGTTTTTGCTTTCTGCATTCCAGGGGGTTGTCTCATACTCTGCTGGCTTGCATCCCACCTTGGGGCCAGAGAAGAGAATATTTTGCTTATTCTCAACCTTTGGGGGATCCTTTGGCTTGGTCTTTCTGTAGTGTTCCATCCACAGCCATTACTGATTGCTGGACGGGTGGCTCCTTTCTGCAGTGGCTCCCCCATGTGGTGCAGTTGGGTTTTGTCACAGATTCCACCTAGGAAGATGAGATGCTTCTGAAATAGGATTTTATTGGGGATTATTAGAAACACTTTTGACATATAAAGCCAGGTCTACCTACACATAAGGGTTGGGATCTCTTCTGTTGCATCCCTAAGAAAGGGCAATGAGAGGGAGAGGGAAAGTGGGAGGGAGGGAGGGCGGGAGAGATTGAGATTGACAGTGTCTTGTGTTCCCTCGGGGTCAGAGTGGGAGGTGTGGTTTAGAGTCTCACTCTGTAGCCTAGACTTGCCTCAAACTTGCAGTCCTCCTGCCTTAGACTCCCTTGCGGTCTGGGATTACAGGCCACACTCGGCCTGAGGCCTTTGCTTTGCTTTATCATCCGGCCCTTGGTTGGCCTTCCCTGGGAGTGCTGTTTACATGACAAGCCCTTTCAAAGGTCTCCTTCTTCTAGGATTTTGAAGCCCTGACTCCCAACTTGCTGGCCAGGACTGTGGAAACAGTGGAGGGTGGTGGGCTGGTGGTTATCCTCCTGCGGACCATGAACTCACTCAAGCAGTTGTACACAATGACCATGGTAAGTCTTTTTTTTTAACTTTTTCGTGGGGTTCTGGTCAGTCTGTCTTTGCTGTAGTCTGCTTTCTTGGCAGGTTTCCCGTTGTGCAGGCAGCTCCAGAGAGTGGTTAGTACAGGCTCTGGCTTGGGAGCTCTTCGCAGCTAATGAAAAGTCCCTGTGGGTGAGTCGGGCTCTGAGTGTGCCTGGGAGTCTGAACTTCACTGTGTTTTCAGACATTCGTAAATTGGGCACTGGTGACGTTCAGGTGCGATGCGGCTTTTGTTTGACTGAGTTTCCTGGAGTGGTGTTCTGCAGAGCCCTGTACCAGGGCCTGCATTTGTGTTTTGCCGAAGAAGGACCCTGTGCAGACTTGTCGCGACCCTCATCCCAGTGGATGCTGAAGGGATGTTTCCCATGGCATTTGCATTCATTTTGGCCAAGGCCAGGTTAGGAGTGGGGGTGTGTCTCACCTGATGTAGAGCCGCTCTCTGGCCCTGGGCAGTATTGCCACATCATGTTCAAAGAAGTAGGCTTTCAGTCTTGCCTGGGGCCCAGCGATTCAGGAGTGGTGCTAAGTTTGGTGACAAGGTTTACTGAGCTGTGTGTTTCTGGTGAGATGGACTTTCCTGAAATCTTGGGGTGCCTCTGGTTACCACCACTCTTGCCATCATTTACCACTTCAGCCCATCTGGCCTCTTCCGATGTGCCTGGCACACTCTCACCCCAGGGCCTTTGCACTTGCTGTCCCCTCTGGAATGTGCTCCTTTTGGATAGGAGCCTGACTTGTACCCTTGTTGTGTTCAAGTCCCTGCCCTAGTATTCCCTCATCAGTGTGGTGTTCTTTACACTTCATTTAGAATTGGTGGCTCCACCTGTCACTCCTTAACCTGCTTTATTTTTCTTGACATATAAAGAGTACTTGACAACAACCTAAATTTATTCATTTGTCTGTCTTCTGGTATGAGTCTCAAAACGTCATAGGAATGGGGACTTAGTTTTTCTTAAAGGCGTGTTCCTAAATCTGAGGAGAGTGCCTGGCATTTAGTAAGCACTTATTAGATAATATTGCAAATAAATGAATGACTTGGTGCCCGCGTCAGTGTGTGTTCTTCCTCTCTCTCTTGCTTATCCTTCTGATCTCACTGTTTCTGGGAGACCATATTCGCTATCACTGCACTGTGTATTTCCTTTGTAGCATTTGCCAAAATTTTATTTACTCATTTGTCTTCCTCCATTAGATTGTATATATGCTCCATGAGGCTGTGCTTTGTTCACCGGCATCTTACTCTCCTTCTTGTCCCTGGGACACAGTACCTGACACCTAGAACTTGAAAGGACGTGTTTATTTGGGCTCACATGTTTTAGTCCGTGGTTAGCCGACTCCATGCAGGAAGGCATGGCAGAAGGGTCTGGTGGAGGAAACCTGCTCAAGTCATGGCAGCCGGGAAGTGGTGAAGGGAGGGGTTGGGGAAGGAGACAGATCTTCCCAGGTCCTACCTCAGAGATCTGCCTCTTCTAACCAGGCCCCACTACCTAATGGCACTTCCAGCTTTATTACTCCCATGATTCAGTCACCTTCCAAAAGCTCCATCTATGAGTACATGAGGTCTTTGGGGAGCATTCCTGATCTAAACGATAACAGCCATCATGTGTGGTGCACTAGTTAGCATATACATTTCATTGAGTTAGGATGCTGAATAAAATGTGGAAAATGAGGTGAGGGGAACTTCATTGGAGTAAGAAACACTACATCCGCTGTCTGATCCTAGTTCCAGAAAAGAGCATTTGGCCAGTTTAGCGCCACAGGCAGGAATGGCTTTTGTTTCCTGCAGGATTCCTGATGGCACCTTCCACAGAATTCTGTGTTTGGACCCTGGGCCTCAGCACTATGTGGGTGGTCTGATGAAAGGATGTTGTCTTGTTTTCTTAGGACGTGCATTCCAGATACAGAACCGAAGCACATCAGGACGTGGTGGGAAGATTTAATGAGAGGTACATCTACAGGACATTTCTCAGTGCCTTACTGTTGTTGGGCAGCCATAATGGGATAAATATTTTTATCTTGGCTCCAGCTGAAACTTTTGCCTTTGTAACAGGGCAGGTAGTACAGACTCCCACAAGGGCGAGGCTCTTGGCAACAGCTGAAGCTATGAAAGTCACCGGACGTGTTGAGAGGGTGGGAAGTTGGGGGCGGGACAGGTGGATTGTCTTGCTGCTCCCCAGTGGCCTTATCCGAGTCTCTCTCCCACTTTGGCTTTTAGCTCATTTGTCAAGGGCTGAGTGCTCTGGACTACTGTTTCCCAAAGGGATTTCACAGAACACGACTCCTTTAAGAGGGGCCTTAGGAAAAGAGGGTTTTCAGGCCAAATGTGTCGGGAGATGCTGGCACTGTTTGTCCTTTTTGAAGAGCCACATTAGCCTGTTGTTGTCTCTGAAAAGTTTTCAGCAGCTATCTGTTTAACTGATTATTTCCTAAATTTATTTTACCTCAGAGCCCCTTTTTTAGGGACCACCAGTTAGCAGCCTGTGAAACACCACGGGAACCTGGGCCTGCATCAGGGGTTCTCAGGGTGAACCGGAGTGCTTTTGCCCTTGGGATAGTTGGTGATGTTGGGAGACATTTGGGGGGTTGTGACTTTAGAGGTGGTTGGGGAGGGTGGTGCTGGCAGTGAGTTCCGTGAGTTCATGGAAACCAGGGATGCTGCTATAAAAAGGCTTATCTGGTCTAAAATGTCAGTAGTTCTGAGGTTTAGAAACCCAGGCTTTGGATAACCCAGAGGCCTTGCTGATTTAACAACCTGTGATACTTTGGTTCAGAGGAATGAGGAGGGCAGGAGAGGAACAGCTGTGTGTTGCTGACTAGCCCTGTCAAAGCCTGTGAAAGTAGCAGGCGAGGTCATTTCCTTGCAGCATGGGGGATGTTTGAATTATGTAGCCAAGTCACATTCTCCTATATGCAAGAACTTTTGTTATATTTCCTTGAGGAACTTTTTTTTTTTTTTTTTTTTTTTTTTGGTGCTGGGGGTCGAACTCAGGGCCTTGTGCTTGCAAGTCAGGCACTGTAACCACAGAGCTAAATCCCGAGCCCCTCAGGGAACTTTTCTTTTCCCCTTGTTCCTTTTTGTGACAGAAGGTAAACTCATTTATGTCTGTGTTTGGTTCCCTGTGTGACCGGTAACTATATGTGGCTTGGGTTTGCAGTTGAGCCCTTGGTACTGAAGAGCCCACGAGCTAAGGGGCAGCGGCAGTAGCACAACAGGGCTCTTAGGTGCCTTCTCGGGATTTCTTGATTGCTGTATAAAGCATGTTCAGGTGCTTTGGAGAGGAGGCTGACTTATCTCACTGTGCTCCAGCTGGTTCTGGCTTGTTCCAGCTTTCTTAGAAACACGTGGGGCTGAATGATTTTCCTGAAGAACAGCCCCTCTTCTGCACTGGTGTGGAGACACTGCCTGCCCTCCCTGACAACTCACTCCGGAGGTTGTGTCCCTCAGGTTTATCCTCTCTCTGGCGTCCTGTAAGAAGTGTCTCGTCATCGACGACCAGCTCAACATCCTGCCCATCTCCTCCCATGCAGCCAGCATCGAGGCCCTACCTCCACAGGCGCCGGTGGGTCTGGGTCCAGCCCCCGATGCCAGGGATCTGGGGCAGGCAGGGCTTCTCTGGGAACTGCCTGTGACCGTGGCAAACCTCTTCTCTGCGGCAGGATGAGAATCTCAGTCCTTCCGCTCTGGAGCTGCAAGAATTGAAGGAGAGTTTGCAGGACACCCAGCCTGTGGGCGTCTTGGTGGACTGCTGCAAGACCGTAGACCAGGTGAGTGTGGGTGCAGCATGTCCCCGACCTGGGTAAGGGTAAGGGACAACACAAGGGCGAGACAGCATGCAGAGAGCAGTGGCAGCAAAGTCGGGTCACATCCAGGCTGGATGGTCCCCGGAAGGGCCTTTCCCTTCTTGTAAGGGGAGCCAGTTTAGGGAGTGGGCTCAGGGGAGATGGGGAGCTCGTATTTAAAGAGGAAAGGCCTTTCTGCCCTTTCCATGCAGGGGTGTTGTGCCTGTGTTCCTCAGTCTGTTATGCTGTGATGACGTGCACATTTTTGCCTACAGCTGGCTTATTTAAGCAGGAGAGGAGAGCTTGAGGTCCTTTGTTCTTAGCCCCATTCCATTGCAGCCTACTGAGGGCCTCGGTGGTGTGTACTTGGCTTTGGATGTGAAAGGCAGGCTGGGCGGCAGCTGCTCTGCTGCATTTCTGCTTGCCTAGGCGGCCAGTGCTGGTAGACTTGGCCTCTGCGTGGTTTCTGGACTGTGATGGTTGCTGGTCTGGCACGGCCTGGAGGCTTTCAAGCTGCCAGCGGTGTCCCGTGTTCTGCTGAAGCCCAAGCTGCACGAGTGGCCTGGAGCTCTTAGCACGGCGCTCTGCCTCCTGCTGGAAAACAGCTGTGACGACACTTCCCACACAGCACGGAGTCCCACCAGGCTGCTTCCCTTTTCCTCCTGGAGATGTAATCACCAGCTCTAGAGCTGCCGTGTAGTCGGCTTTGAACGACTTCTGGTGCCCTCTTTATCGCCGCTGAGGGTGAGAGACGGGATGGGGGCAAGGGAGGACGGAGGAGAAACTACACTACTAGTAATAGTGTTATTAAAAAAAATGGCCACACAAATCAAATGAAAAATACAGTTACTGAGTACAAAAGAGTGCACATTAAAAAACTAAAAAATGGTTTTTCCACATGGCAGTCCCACTCTGCAGAGCTACTATTAATAGTTTAGCATGTGTCCTTCTTGGTCTTGCCCACGAATGTAAGTGGATGTGTATGTACATTTTAATGTGAAGAGGTCACACTATACAGGGTGTAAGAGGCCCCATTAGATACTTGCACTGAGTTCAGCAGTTTTGCTATTATGAACAATGCCATTAGGACGCTCTCACTGATACGGCTGTGGAAGTTACATCTTGGAGGAGTTTCCAGGTGAGGGCTTGCTGGACCTGAGACTGGCATGTGTTAAATGGGTGTTACACCAGTTGATGGTGCATGAAAATGCCTTTTCCCTGCAACCTTGTCTGTACTGAGGACAATGAAACTTTAAGCCTTTCCTGATCTGTTATAGGAACATTGGTCCGATCGTTGTTTTGTGTTACCCTAATTGTGAGAGAAGCATGTACCTTCATCTGTTACTGGTTGTCTTTGTTTTAGATTTTTTTGGTGAACCAGTATGCTCATGCCCTTTGCCCACTTATTAGATTTTAACTATTTTCATTTTATAAAATTATTTCAAAATGTATTTTTGCCCAGATTTGGTCTTATTCTGTTAAGTCAATGGAATTTTCTAGTTGGGAAAGTTCTAAGTGCTGATAAAACATAATCTAAAATAGGACTTTCAGTGAAGGCCAGGCTAAGGTGAGTAACACGTGAGTCTTCGAGAGGTTCCATTTGGCCAGGCTCTGGCTTCCTGAAACCATCTCCCCCTTTTCCGTCTGCCTGGGCCTGCGTCTCTTCAGCATCATCTTGGTGTCACTGTCTTGGTGGGTGAAGCGACTTCTTGGGGCCAGACGGCCCAGGCCAGACCATCTGGCCTTCTTCCCAGTTGGGTTTCCCGGTGCCCCCTCATTCAGCCCTGGCTTCTCACTTCCCCTCCAGGTGCCAGCCACTCCAGGCTGCTGGGGCGGCAGTAAGTGAGGGACACCTACTTCATGGGGCGTGCGTTCTAGTGGGATGGAACAGAGCATGCGCGAGGCAGAGCACCAAATCATGGTGTGGTAGAAGCTGATGTATACAGTGGAGCAGAAGAAAAAGTGGCCAAGAGTGACAGGGTGTGCTGGGATGAGGGTGCTGGGGTTGAACAGCGGTCGTGGGTGGCATCATTAGAAGGTGATGTTTGAGCAAAGCCTTGAAGGAGTCGAGGTCCTCGGAGGGCGAGTGCTTTGGCAGAAGGATCAGCAGGTGTGGAGGCCTGAGGCTGCGTGTAGCTCTCAGGTGCGCTAGGACCAGCATTGAGGCCATGGGGCTGAGGCATGGGGAGGAGATGGAGCTAGTGGAGGTCCAGACCAGCCCCTGGAAGGGTTGTGTCACCCTATGGGAGACAGGGACTGGAAGCTTCTATGTACAGTCTCTTGGCACAGTGCCGAGGTGCCCCAAGCTTATTTGTAAAAGGAGCCTCTGGCTGCCAAGCTGAATGTAGGCTGTGAGGATCCCGGTGGAAACTGGCAGGCTAGTTAAGCAGCTGCCGGCATAGTGGAGATAGGACTGGATGGTGGCTGTGGCTGTGAGCCGAGGTAGAGGAGGATAGGGAAGACTCTATTTTGAAGATACTGCCAGTAGGATCTGTGATGAACTGGGGACAGAGGAGGATCTTTGGGTCTGGACAATGGGACCCTTAACTGAGATGGGGGAGATTGCAGGCGGGGAGCCTCGGGGGAACATGAGGGGTTTCATTTGAGTTGTGAGTTGTGCAGGTGGCGCAGGACGGGAATCGGATGTATGTACTGAAGTCTGGGGTGTGGGGAAGAGGTCTGGAGTGGAGATGTAAATTTGAGCTCTGACGTCTCGTTGGTATTGAAGGCCTTGGGCCCGAGATGAGCGACGAAAGGGCTTGGGAAGCCCAGGTGTGAGCGGTGCCTTCTGGCCCGTGGGAACTGCCTCCTTCGTTCAGTCTTGGCACCAGCCTGACCTCTCCACGAGGATGGCAATAAGTGGCCGAACTGGGCCTTTCTCTCTGCTCACCTAATACGTTTGCACAGGCCAAAGCCGTCTTGAAATTCATCGAGGGCATCTCAGAGAAGACCCTGAGGAGTACCGTTGCGCTCACTGCTGCCCGAGGACGGGGAAAATCTGCAGCCCTGGGGTTGGCTATCGCTGGGGCAGTGGCATTTGGGTAAGGGGGTCTGAGTCCCCATTTTTGTTTGTTTGCGACAGGGTCTTGCTGTGTTCAGGCTGGGTTTTCTCACAACTATGTCACCCAGGCTGGCCTTGAACTCACCCCAGTCCTCCTGCCTCAGCGGCCAAGGGCTGGGATTACAGGCGTGCATGGCTGACTGGCTTGATTCCCCATTTTTAAGAACCCTGGGCTCTGAGGGGCGCGTGTGCAGGATGCGGGTCATTCTGAGCCGGTTATTGTGACATTTCTCTAGGTCTTGGTGGCCATCTGGGAATAGTAACACTGTTGCCCCCGGACCACCCATGGGTGTGGTGTTGGTACACGCGCACACACACACACACCCGCCCACCTCCCAAGGGTGTTTGTGTTCATTGTATACAGTTGAACAAACACAAGAGCAAAGAAAGGGGGTAAGAAATATTAAAACTCATGAGAATGTGTATGACCAGCTTTGCTGACTGGCTATCTCCGTGATCATGATTAAGATATCTTGCTTGTCCAGGGAGCTGCCCTTATACTATTACTTTGCTTTTTTGCCCTGGGTGAAAGATTTAGGCAGCCACCTGGATAGTATGCTTCCCAGCTTTACAGACATACAGCAGACCTAGAATTTGCTGTGTTCTCCTATTGCATTATCTTCCTTGGTTCTCCTTCCAGCTCTGTGGGCATTTAAAAAAATTTTTTTTGTATTTATTATTTAAAATATTTTTTCTTTTGGGTGCTGAGGATTGAACTTTGGGGCCTTGTGCTTGCTAGGCAAGCGCTCTACCACTGAGCTAAATCCCCAGCCCTTCTCTGGGCATTTTATAGGTGGGTAAACTGAGTCCCAGGGAGTTTCAGTGACTTATCCAAGATCCCTCCACAAATGGCTCCTGGCAGAGCTGGTACTCCTAGCCCTCAGTCCTTCTTGCTGCTCCAGCTGTACCCACCCCCAGCCTCTTAGCCTCAGGTGTTCTTTGTACTCAACAAAGGTCCTGGAGGGTCAGCTATAGCCTTGGCCTGACCACGGATTGTGCTCTGAGGTCGAACAGTTTGTAAACCTTAGTACATTTGTGATGAGTGGGAGGCCATTCTTGTCAGGACACTGGATTAGGGGCAGTGTATTGGTTCTGCACACTGACAGAGTTGTCCCCACGTGCCGCCTGGCACTTAGCTGTCACAGATATTGGTAGTTAAATGCTGGGACTGGCTCACTGTGCTTGGTTATTGTTACCTTTGCTTTGGAAAGAAGAATACGCTGTTAGGTTTCTGTAAAATGTCTTAGGTTTCTTAATTTCTTAACATTCCCCTTTTCTCTTGTCTCACAGGTACTCCAATATTTTTGTTACGTCCCCAAGCCCTGATAATCTCCACACTCTGTTTGAATTTGTGTTTAAAGGATTTGATGCTCTGCAGTATCAGGTAGGAAATTAAAATAAGAACGTCATTTGATTTTTTTTTTTTTTTTTAAGTGCTGGGTTTAAATCCAAGTGGACTTTGGAACACTTACTAACACCGAGTTTCTAAAGCTTGTCATTGGTTTGCTGTTTTCCCCACCAGGAACACCTGGATTATGAGATTATTCAGTCTCTAAACCCTGAGTTTAATAAAGCAGTGATCAGAGTGAATGTCTTCCGAGAGCACAGGCAGACCATTCAGGTGAGGCTTGTTTTCGGCCCCGGCTCTGTGGTTCAGTGTCCCGCTGTGTGTGTCTGGCTGTGGGCTCTTTCTTCCTAGGTGTAGTGTGTACTGTGTCCCTTTCACTGTGGTGGTGTTACAGGAGAAGCCTGTTCCAGAATTTCAGCTTTTCCTAAAGAAAAACATTGAAACGAAACAAATGTATGTAGTCAGAATGAAAAGTTATGGTGTTATCCCTTAAGTATGGAATACCTGGGGTTTGGATAGGCCGATAAACAAAAAGAATCATTGCTTTAACATCAGTTCTAATTTTCCTTAGTTACTGCAAGTTTTGAAATGACGCATCAGTAACTAGAATAATAACCTCGCCATTTAAAAGCAAAAAAGAACTTTTCAAAATGTGCTCTGAGTCTTTGTGGTTCAGCCAGCGGCCTATTTTCCTTTTGAAATAACATTTTCCCGGAAGCTCCATAAATCTCCAGTACTCTGAGCCCGAATGTTCTGAACTTGTCCAAAGGCATCATGTGACAGGCTTACAGAAGGGACTGAGACTAACAGGCTCTTACCGGAGTGGGGTCATTGATCGTTTTTGGAGTTGGATTGTGGTGGGAAGTGAGCCAGCTGAACTTGGCAGTGTGTCCTTGAACTCTGCCTGTCAAAGCATATGGACGAATGTGCCTGTTGAGGAGGGTTACAGATGACAGAGAGCCTTAAGTGGTTATGCCTTTTACCTTCAGGAACTTAATTTTTCTTACGGGGTCGCTTTCTAGAGTCTTTCATTCTACACATGTCTTCCCACTCTTGCCTGATTTCCTCAGCTGAAAAGAGGAAAGACTGATGTTGGTAAAGGTGGGACTGGGGGCTGGGCTGCAGGCTGTGAGACAGTAGAGACTTGTTAAAACTTAAGAAAAATACCAAACAAAAGAAGGAAAACAGTTCCTTGCAATACCCCCACTTGGCCCTTGCTCCTCCTCAAATTTGAAATCAAGTACCCTCTCAGGATACTGGTCCTTTGTCCCCAGACTGAACACACAGGGGAGGGACGTGGCTTTATGAGACTCCGTTTCTTTTCCTCTGAGGCCTCTTCCTTCTTGCTGGAGGGGAAGACGAGGAGGAGGACTATTACATTAAAGCTGGAGCTGCTTTCTCTGCTTTTATGAGATGCTTGTTTAGTTTGTCCCCTGATTAAAGAATGGGGCCCTTCTGAGGACATGTATTCTGCTGCCAACAGCGAGTAGAGCTGCTGCCTCCCTGACCCATCAACCTCAAAGCCAGTGACGTGATTTGTGATGACACGCAAACCTTACAGGGAAGTTCAGAGGCCAACATAATACTCAGATGCCTGGCCCTCAGGTTTAAGAGACGTGGACATATTTCTGTTTGTTGTGTTTCACATTTGAGGTCATTTATGGTTTTATTTCAGAGAGCAAAAACATCACAGTTACCATTAAAGTCTCTCTTGCATCCCTCTCATTCCCTTTTGTCACTTCCTATAGGAAGTGATGTTTCCTTTCAATTCTTACTGCAGTTGTCCATAAATAGTAACATACTCATCCTCTAGCAGCTCATCTTTTCATTAAAGATTTGTCCAGATTGAAGCATATATATCTGGATGACTGATTTTTAAACACCTCATGAATATGAGGATTTCTGTTTTTAGAAATGGAATTGTTGGGTTTTAGGGTGTGCATAATTTCCAGGTTTCTTGGGTTTTGTCAAATTCTCCTGTAAGGTGTGTCGATTTCTCTTCATACCAGCAGTCCTTTGAGTTTTTGTTTCCCAAATCCTTGCCAATGCTGAGTGCTTTACAGCAGTTTCCGTCTGCATGTGAAGTGGGATCTTGTTGTCTTTAGTGTTTGACTGATTATTCATGGTTGAATTAATTTTGATGATGTTAATTGGCTATTCATGCTTCCTCTTTTAGAATACTACTTCCTGACCTCTTTAGAGTCACTTTAAAAATGACAGGAAGCTGTGAAAACACTGAAGGGGTTGCTCATATACCTGAAGATATATGAGTGTGTGCACATTAAGGGAAGAATTCCAGGGAGGCTCCCGCACCCAGTGCAGGGGAGGGCGGCTGCAGGCCGGGGAGCGCAGCACTGGGAGGCCATCATGGGGGTAAAGCTGAGCCGGTTTCCCTGCTCTGAGGCTGGGTACAAACCTGAAGTGACATGGGAGAGAGCAAAGGCAGCCACCACCTATCAGCATTGTAAGCCAGGCCCAGGGCAGGGCGCTTTCGCATTTCACAGAGGAGGAATCTGGGGCCCTGTGAGATTAAATGACCTGTGCAGGGTGACACTCGGTGATGGAACTGATTTAATCATTGATGTATGGTGTCTGGCTTCAGCTTATTCCTTTCTTGCCCTGCCCCGCAAAAGCAGAATGGAGGATGTGAAGGGGGGAACGGGAGTGGAGAGGCAGGTTGAGAGAGTCCCTTATGAGTTAGTTGGCTGTGCTCTGAGCAATGGCTTTAGGTGGCCACAATCTTCATCTAAATGTTCCTTCCCTGCAGTACATACATCCCGCGGATGCCGTGAAGCTGGGCCAGGCCGAACTTGTTGTTATCGATGAAGCTGCCGCCATCCCTCTTCCCCTGGTGAAGAGCCTCCTCGGGCCCTACCTAGTTTTCATGGCATCCACCATCAACGGGTAAGGCACCTTGGGTTGGAGTTATTACTCCTGCTGTGGATTCTTGCAGATCAGTGGCATGAGTGTGTCTGGGGCCTGAAAAACTCTCTTGTGTTTTATTTTGAGTCTTCAGGGCTGCTTCACTCCTTCTTAGGGCTTCTTAGGCAGGAGCTGGCTTCTTACTCTGGTCTGAAATTAAATGGGTAGCCTAAGACTGAAGAATTTGGGGACCCAGAGCTGGGAGTGGAGCTCGAGTATAGTGCTTTCCTAGTGTGCTTGAGGCCCTGGGTTTGATCAACACACCAAAAAAGCAAAAACAGCCCCCCCCCAGCAAACATCCTCTCCCTCAAGGAAGCTCATGTGATGCTTGTCTCCTATCTATAGATATAATCAAGTTTTCAAAAGTACATGGATGAAAGTTGGGGATTTAGCTCAGTGGTAGAGTGCTTGCCTAGCAAGTGCAAGGCCCTGAGTCCAATCCCAGCATCCCCTCCCCCAAAAAGTACATTGGTAGCCATACTAATAGTAATGTATAGTAATATCTTATACATTAGAATTATATGAAAATACAGTATTTAAGTAGTTAATATAAGAAAGCAGATTTATAATGGCACAAGAGCTTTTTTAAAAATGTGGGGGGTGGAGGATTTAGCTCAGTGGTTAGAGTGCTTGCCTAGCAAGCACAGGGCTCCGAGTTCAATCCCTGGCACCAAAAAAGAAAAGTGAAATATTTAGCTCAGATTTGCTATGGGAAAATTAGAACAAAATCAGGTAAGCAAAAGAAAACGCATGGGCTGGGGATGTAGCTGAGTGATTTTTACTATATGTAGAGTTGTGCAGCCATGCCTACCACAGTCAATTCTAGAACACACCACTCCAAAAAGAAGGCCTGTACTCCATCCTCCAGTCTGTCCATACTCCCCAGCTCTAGGAACCCACCAACCTTCTGTCTTGTCTTTCTAGATGTGCCTGTTTGGACTTTTCATATAAGTAGCATCATATGATACGCGGTCTTTTGTGGTTGGCTGCTTTCACTTCAGCGTTTTCAGGGTCCACCCAATGGCATGTATTTCTGTCCTCTCTATGGTGGGTGATACTCCATTGTGTGAACATACCACATTATTCATTCTTTGCTGGGCATTTGGGTTATTTCTACTTTCTGGCTGTTAGGAATAGTGGTGTTGGGAACCTTTTTTATACAGGCTCATGTGTGGCCTTCTTTTCTGTTCTCTTGGGTATATGCCCAGGAGTGGAGTTACTGGGTCAAGTGGTGACTGTGTTTAACCATGGGAGGGACTGGCAGGCGGCTTCCCAAGGAGCTGCACCGTTTTAAGTTCCCATGAGCAAGGAGTTTGAGGTAGTTTCCCTTGTTTGAGGTGTTCCTTTCCCCAGTTTCACTTACCTGTGGTCAGCAGCAGCCCACATACATTAAATGAAAAGGTGCAGAAACAATTCATCAGTTTTAAGTAACTTTTATTAGAGTATACTGTTAGGGTTTTGTTGCTATTCTCTTTCCATGCCTAATTTATAAGTTAAACTTTATCACAGGTACATGTGCAAAGGAAAAACATGGTGTATATAAAGGGATCACTACTAGCCGTGGTTGCAGACCTCTGGACCATCTTAATGTGTCTCCTGCAGATAAGAGGGCACTCCTGATTCAGATTTCCCCCACCCTTGCCATCCTGTGTTATGTCTCACGTCTGATGATAGCCTTTTCTAGCAGGTGTGAAGCGGTATCCCACGGCTTTCCTTTGGTTTTCCCTGGTAACTAATGATGGTGAACACCCTCTGCTTGTTTTTCTAATGGGGTTATTTGCCTTGTCGCTATTGAGGTGTTAAGTGCTCTTTATGTATTCTAGATACAAATCCTTTCCTTATGTGGTATGTGATTTACAGAAATTTCCTCTCATAGTGGATTTTTTTCACTTTCTTGCTAACATCTTTTGAAGTATGAAAGATGTTAAAGTTTTCCTGTTCGTAAATACTCATCATGGTTCCCACCCCCTTCCAAATCAGTAAATGGAATTCCTTTGGAAGAACTTTGTGGGGTGGGGAAGGGAGTGAAACACTTCAAAATTCTAGCTTTTTGATCATTTTTTAAAGTAGTAGTTGAGTAAGTGCAAGTATTTATACAGCCTTTTGGTATACTAATGACTGCTCTGAAATGATGTAATACTAAGAATTAAAATGGAAAGTCTGCTGAACAGTGTGTGCCCTGTGATCACATATGCTTGGCACTAAGGACAGTGAGAAAAGCTGGTGCAGGGCCTGGAGTTTTTTTTCCAAGTTTTTAATTAGCTGTTTCCCCACCTTTTAAGTGAAAGTAGTCATGCAAAGAGTTACTTGGTTGGTGGTGAGTTTGTTTTATCTTGATTTCCCTAATGGAAAATACTCTGTTGCTTTCTATATCCACATTAATTCTGATAGCAGCTCCCGCTGGCCGTTTGACCTTGTTATAGATTGACTGTGCTAAAGTCTTAGATCATCTTTTCAGCTCTTATTTTTTGGTTCACATCAGAGTCCTGTGAGATATGTAAAGTAATCCCCTTTGCAGAATGAGGCTTAAAGATGGAGTTTCTGGCCCAGAGGTGCTACGCAAATGCCAGGACTTGAGCCCAGGCATGCATGGCTCCCAGCTGAACCACCAGGCCACCGTCTTCCTCTGGACACGTGTGTACTGTGCTGGGACCTCCGAGATGAGCAGCTTGCCCTTCCTGGAGAGTGGATCGGGGAACTTGTCCCTGACTGTCTTTTCTTCTCCTAGCTATGAGGGCACTGGCCGGTCACTGTCCTTGAAGCTAATTCAACAGCTCCGTCAGCAAAGTGCCCAGAGCCAGGTCAGCACCACTGCCGAGAACAAGACCACGGTGACAGCCAGACTGGCATCAGGTACCCTTCGACCCCTGCTGAGGCCCCTCAGGTCACAGCACGTCCCTTCAGACTCTGATTGGACCCTCACTGCTCCTGCGACCTCAAGGGCAGTTCTAAACCTTCCTGCTATCAGACAGAAAGGCTGAGTGCCCAGGTGACGAAGTAGTTTTTCTCTGAGCAAAAGCAGTCCACTGACAGATGAGAGCTTGGCCTGTGCTTCCTGGTGTGGCTGGGCCCTTGTTTGTCCCTGTCTCAGGGTGCTGTTGTGTTGACTTGGTAAGATCATCACGGCAAGTTGAAAATCCACCAAGAAGAGTTTAAAACCACCCAGTTCAAATTCTTGAGCAATATGTTTCTAGGCACCATATGAGAAAGATAAAGTGGAACCTCCTCCCTTGCTCTGTTAAGTGATGGGTATTTAATAATTGTTTCTTGTGGGGAACAGCACGAACGTTGCACGAGATTTCCCTCCAGGAGTCGATCAGATACGCCCCTGGGGATGCTGTGGAGAAGTGGCTGAGCGACTTGCTGTGCCTGGATTGCCTCAACATTACTCGGATCATCTCCGGCTGCCCCTTACCTGAAGCCTGCGAGCTGTATCCTCTGGGTCTTTCGGGCCCTTTGAAAGGGATGGGATTGTACAAAAATTAAAAGGTCTCAGCCCTTTGCTTTATAGGATGTTTCTCTAGGGAAAGGCAGAAGGCAGATATTCTTGCTGGGCTTGGTGACATGTGCCTATAGTCCTTGTATGAGGAAGCTGAGGCAGGAGAATCTCTGGAGCCCTGGGAGTTTAGGGGCAGCTTGGGCGACATTGTGTGAGATGCTATCTCAAAAGTCAATACATAGAACATTCTTGATTTCCTTTCTTTTGTCTGTCTGCAGTGTTTCTGCTGAGGACACTGGGCTTCTCTTCCCTAGATGAGGAAAACCTGTATGTTTTGTAGTATGTTGTGTTTTGAGTTCGCTGTGGTTTGGTTCATTTTCTTAACTCTAGACCAGCTACTATGTTAACCGAGATACCCTCTTTTGCTACCACAAGGCCTCTGAAGTTTTCCTGCAGCGGCTCATGGCCCTCTATGTAGCTTCTCACTACAAGGTACCTGCATCTGACCCCTGGGTGACCTGTGGAGGAGCAGCTAAAGCCCTTTGCTGTCCTCTTTTACTTGTCTTTTTACACTTTTTATTACCGGGTGGCTCGGGTGGCCATTCCACTGGGCCCATAAAGGCCCGATGTTGGTGGGGTCCAGAGATCTTGCTGAGGGGTTGCGTTTCTCAGCGTAGTTTGTGTGGCTTCTTTTGGGCTTCTAGCTTTGTGTTGGAATCCCTGCATGTAGCTCCGTGAGTGAGAGCTGGAGAGGGTAGAAAGCTTTGCCCATTCTTGAAGTGTTTCTAGTCTGCCTACCAAACTGATAGGCTGAGACACTTATTGGTATGAGACACCTATCTGGTACCTTGTAACGAAGTGGTGCTCTTTGGCCCAAAACCAAACAGCAGCTCTGTACTGCTGAGCTATTTTTAAGGAGAAGCAAATTGGAAAGTTTCAAATCTTTGCAACTCTTAGAAACTATGTGGCAATTTGGGAAGGATACTTTGAGGGTCTAGGTAGCGTTTTTTTTTTTTTTTGAATAGTCTGTATTGGAAGGCTGAAGAGCTGTTAGATGTGCTGGCAGCTTCTCCTGAAATACCAGCTTCTAGCCTCTTACCTAGAGAAAGTCCCCTTCTCAGCCAGGAAATAAGTGGTGCTGAGTGCACTTCCTCTCCGCCGTGGGCATCTGGGCTGGGTGGACAGTAGGCGGTAGTCAGTCCTGCTTGACCCACTGTGAAGAGTGAGGTGGCCACAGTGCTGTAGAGGCACTTGGTTGGGTATTGCACCCCACTTGGCTTTGGGGACAGTTCTGCATTAGGCCTCCCGAGCAGAGGACCCAGCAGGAGCACTTCTACTGACCCTCATCTGTACCCCGCAGAACTCTCCCAACGATCTCCAGATGCTTTCGGATGCGCCCGCTCACCACCTCTTCTGCCTTCTGCCTCCCGTGCCCCCCACCCAGAATGCCCTGCCCGAGGTGCTCGTGGTCGTCCAGGTACAGAGCGAGGCATCCTGTGGCCTTGATGTGGGGCTTTTAGCCACCGTCGTAGGAGGGGAGACACTTGAGCCCTGGCCTGGAGCCAAGAGGTTGTGTCTGTTGAGGCGGGTTTGGGGGTGATTGGAGGGAGCTGTCACCCTGAGGAACTCAGAGCCCCGCTGTTCATGGGTCGTGAAAGCCGGAACTTGTTTTTCTCCTTTATTACAAAAGTGACATATGGTACTTGTAAAATTTAAACCTAGAGATTAGGAAAAGAATTTTACGTGCTTGGCATGTGTGTGTGTGTGTGTGTGTGTGTATGTATCTACTTTGTTTTTCTTCGTGAACATGGGATCATAGTATCCGGCAGTTGCCTTTTTTTTTTTTGTGCTGGGGATTGAACTCAGGCCTTGTGGTTGCTAGGCAAGTGCTCTACCACTGAGCTACATCCCCAACCCCAGCAATTGCTTTTCTTTTAAGCAATATGTCCGATATTCATAAGCTACCTACTACTGCATAGTGTTTCATTGTGCACACGTGCCATAATTTGTTTAACCATTCTCCTGATACTTGAGTTATTTGAATTCGCACTGTTCTGTACAGTTGTGTGAGCATCCCGTGTCTTCAGTGATGCACACGTGCACAAATGCAGGGAGACCCTCTTCTTGGTGATTTTTACTCTTTGGGCTAGAAGGATGTCAGTACTCTGCCTTGTTAGTAACACAGAGCACAGTGATGAAGATTCTGGTAGAATTGCACTAGTCAGTTCTAGGGCTGTACCGGGATGGGGTGGAGAACTAGCAAAATGTGGACGCTTAGAAACTGGAGCTGGCTCTGACTTTGCCGTCACACTTTGCCCTCAGGTGTGCCTCGAGGGAGAGATTTCTCGCCAGTCCATCTTGAACAGCCTGTCTCGAGGCAAGAAGGCCTCGGGGGACCTGATTCCGTGGACAGTGTCAGAACAGGTGACGGGCCCTCCCTGGCATGTCTGAGTGAGCAAAGCTGGTGCCGTGGGAGGCTGTTTGTGTTGCTAATCACTGATTTGTGGCCCTTACACAGTTCCAAGATCCAGACTTCGGCAGCCTTTCTGGTGGAAGGGTGGTTCGCATTGCTGTTCACCCGGATTACCAAGGGGTAACATGATCCCATGCCTCTCTAACCGTGTTGCTAGCAGCTCTTTAGGGAGGGTGTACCTGGTGGTTTGCATAAGAAGCTGGTCGTGAAGCAAGTAAAGTTCCAGGCACTTCTCTGCTCTGGAGAATTTAGCCAGGGCATGGTGTGGGCAGGTGGACAGGATAATGGTATATGCTCCCTTTTCCTTTATGGGAACAGGGACTTGTCCAACCAGATTGACTTTCTGTAATTACCTTCTGTCACTTGGAAAGCCCCACTGAGAAATTAGCTGTAGAAACTGCCCTTTCTGGCAGTGGTACAGAAACTGTCTTTTGGGTTTGCTGATCTGTGAACTAGAAAACACAGACATCCATAGCCTCAAGGGACGAATGGGCTGGACCAGGGTAAGAACCAGGGTTACGCCGTGCTCAGTCTCAAGTCTTGGCTTTCACAGCATTGAAGGGCTCATTAGTGTCCTTTGCAGAGTGCGGTTTGAGCAGGAGGAGGGAAGGTTCCAGGAGCAACATGGGGAGTAGGAGTGGTGTAGACAGTCCGAGAACATCTCTCCTCCCTGCCTGTGTCTCCCTGCTGCTCACAGATGGGCTATGGCAGCCGAGCGCTACAGCTGCTGCAGATGTATTATGAAGGCAGGTTCCCTTGCCTGGAGGAAAAGGTCCTCGAGATATCACAAGAAATCCGCACCGTGAGCAGCGAGGTGAGCTTGTGGGTGGCATGTGTTGGCCAAACCCTTGTCCTGCATCTCGGGAGGATCATTCCGTGGTCTTGAGCACCACGGAGAGGCATGCAGAGGCCTGAGCTCCTGCTCTTTGGGAAGGCAGCTGCTTTCTCCAGCCTGACATTGCAGCGGGCTCCTTAGGCGGGTGCCTTCAGCATCACCTGGAAACCTGTTAGAAATGCAGACTTGTGAGCCCTGCCCCTGCTGAGTCAGAAACTTGGGAAGCGGCCCAGGGGCTGGCCCTGCTTCCCAGGTGCCTTACACACCATTAGGTTGGAGAACCCCTGCTCTTAGGGCTGCCGTCCTCAGCCCTAAGCTGAGACTCCAGGAGTTCTGTCTCCTTGCTGATGGTGATTGGTGCTAGCGTGGCCGTACCAGCTTCTCACTTGTGCATCGATCTGCTTGGTGCTTCTGTGCAGGAGCCCGGAAAGGGCTTTTAAAAATGTCAGTCGCAGAGGTTTGTCACCTTACGAGGTCGCAGAGCTGGATCTTCCGAACCCTGCCTCTGTCCCTTCGTGAGTGTCAGGCATTGCTAAGCCACGTGGCCCTCCCAGTCTCCCAGAGTCGGAGCAGTGTGGCTCCATGCATGCGTCCATGTTTGGAACACCTGGGGATGATCACTTACTGGGCTTCTGCTTGGAAGCCACAGGAACAAACCAAGAATCTTCTCTCGCTCACTGTGTGGCCTGGCAGGGGTGTTCGTCACCGTCCCTAACCACTCTCCTCTGCTGAGTGCCTGGTGTCCTCTCCCTGCCTCTCCCCAGGCTGTCAGCTTGCTGGAAGAGGTCATCACTCCCCGGAAGGACCTGCCTCCCCTGCTCCTCAAGTTGAATGAGAGGCCTGCGGAGCGCCTGGATTACCTGGGTGTTTCCTATGGCTTGACCCCCAGGCTCCTCAAGTAAGTGCCTGCCCTGTTTCCCTGGTGTCCCTCCCTCCTTGGCCCTGGAAAAGAAGAGCTCTGTGGGCGGTGTGTCTCTGTAGCCAGTGTCTGTGTCTGCTGTCTGCTGACTGTCCCTGGTCCTTCTGGCCCTTCCACCCTGTATCTCAGCCGCTCTGCAGAGGGGACCGTGGGCAACTTGATCTCCTTGTCTTTTTGCAGGTTCTGGAAACGGGCTGGATTTGTTCCTGTCTATTTGAGACAGACTCCTGTGAGTGGGGCATCTGGCAGAGGTGGGGTTAAGTTTGTGGCTGTGGGTGGTGACAGGTCTGTCCTTGCACAGAGCCCTGCCGTTCCCAAGCGGTGTCCTTGTGCCTCTGCAGAGGCTCCTTGATGAACGCAGAAGGAGCGATCCTCCTGGAGAGGCCGTGAGAGCCCTCGAGGATTCCCCTGAAGCACAGGCTGGCCTGGTGCCTCAGTGTAAAGTGGCGGTACATGTGGACGCGTTCTTCAAATTGGTGGATCCCATAGGCAAGGGCTGCCTGAATTTGTGAAAATAAGGCTGGTTTTAGGGTGAGTGCAGTTGAGCAGACTCAGATTACAAGTTGGTACCTAGAGTAGGGGTGAGCTGTGTGGCTGTGATGGTGTGCAGCAGAGCACTGAGGGAAGGTGAGAGAGTTAAGGACTGTCAGCCTGAAAAGACGCTTGACACCCGCAGACAGTTGGGCAGTGAATAAGACGAGCCATGAAGCCTGTTTTCTAACAAGAAAAATAGCAAAAAGCCCAGCACGTTAGCTGTCTTCAGAGTGATGGATGCTTGTGAAGAAATCAAGCCAATTACAGCATAACAAGGGGCGACCTTCAGACTGCAGCCTGGACTGCAGGACTTCACAGTTGCAGGAAGCAGTTGGGGCAGCAGACGGATCTTGCCAGGGCTCAGCAGCATGTTCGTACTGCGGTATACTCCACGAGGACGAGGATTTTTGGTCTGTTTGCTGTTATATTCCTAGCCTGCAGCATAGCATCTGCTGTATACTTTGTGTTCAGTTTTGTATATTTTTGTTTAGTGAATAAATACTTGACGTTGTCGAAAGTAGAAGAGGGTGAGAGCGGGCTCTCGCATGTGTGGGAATGAGGAGGGAGATGCAACGTGTGAGACTGAGGAGCAGCCCCGCGTGCGGGGGGCAGTTGGGAGTCAAGATGAGGAAGCGCTGCAAGGAGAGCAGTCGAACTGGGATAGTGTGCTTGCCTAGCATGCTTGAAGCCCTGGATTCCACCCCCAGCACCGCAAAAACGAAACAAAAGTGAAGGGGAGTCGGTTGCTGTTGAGAGAATTGAGAGGAGAGCATGGTTGGTAGTTGGGGGAGTGAATGGGGTGGAGCTTCCCACTCGGTTGGAGGTGGTGGGAGATGAGGAAACACACCAAGAGACACTTTCCCCAGAGTGAAGGAAGCAGAGAAGGGAGGCATTTGAACAGAGGTGGTCAGGTGGAGGATTCTTGAGGGGAAGAGCTGGGAGCCGATCTTGGAGGAAGGAGGCCACCTTATCCCTTGCAGCAAGACGGAGGGCAAAGAGCGAGGCTACGCAGGGCGATAGTCAGCAGTGAGGACCAAGGGGGTGTTCTCTGATGGCTCTGGCTCCCCAGTGAAGGGAGGCCATCTGCCGGAGGGGAGTGTGAGAGGTGTGATTTTGGAGGGTGCAAAGCTGGTATCCCAGGGTGGGTGTTGTGTGTCCGCTGGAGAGTTTGAAGAGGGACTGGGGAGCCAGGCATGGTGGTATACACCTGTTACCCTAGCACTCAGGAGGCTGAGGCAGGAGGATTGCTTTGAGTTTGAGGCCAGCCTGGTGTATGTAGTAAGACCCTGTCTCAAAAATGAATGAATGAAATAAAGAGGGACTAGGGGAGAACAGTGAGTTTTGGCTGCTTGTGGGTTGGGTCCCTGTCAGGGCCAGAGAGAAGTTTTGGTTATCAAGGGCTGGGAGAGTACAGACTGGTAGACTGCAGTGTGTCCTGTGGCCTTGTGCTATGCCTCACACACCTGCGACTTACATTTTTATGCTGTGGAGCTTTGTTGCGTAGTGAGAACTGTGAAAACCTGTGGTCTCACCGTCACTGTTAGCACCTAACTCGGCCTGTTCTGGCACACTCGCTGCTGCCTGGGAGCTCGGGGTTTGGCCACCAGCTTCCTGCTGCAAGCCCCAAAACGTGCTGCCTGGATTAGGTGGAATGTGAGCGTGTGACCTGGCTTCAGGAGCACGTGGCTCTCTGTGGGTCCACAGCAGAAATCGGAAGTGCAGATGGGCTGGGTGTGCTCATTTCCATGGCAACCTTTGGGAAGTTGCATGCACCGTGACCTTGAAAGCCGCTGAGTGTTGACTGGGGCAGGCGATGCTGGAATGGGATGGGAAGGCGAGGCCTGCTGCCGGGGCAGGATGGGGGAAGGGCACACAAGCATTGAGACCAGCCTTCTCTGCATGCGGGGTCATCTG
>PVJO010025465.1:0-22701 GCA_004026905.1 Hystrix cristata
AGCTACAGTATTAAAAACAGCATGGTACTGGCAAAAAGACAGACCTGAGGATCAATGGAATAGATTGGAGGATACAGAAACAACCCCAAACACACTCAAATACCTCATCTTTGACAAAGAAGCCAAACACCCTCACTGGAAGAAGGATAGCCTATTTAACAAATGGTGCTGGAAAAATTGGCTTACCACATGTCAAAAATTAAAACTAGATATATGTCTCTCACCATGTACTCAACTCAAATCAAAGTGGATCAAAGATCTAAACATTAAAACAGAAACATTAAATTTACTGGAGAATAGAATAGGAAAAACCCTCGAAGACATAGGGGAAGGAAAAAAATTTATGAACAGAACCCAGACAGCACAGAAAACAATACAAAGAATCAGTGCTTGGGACCACATGCTATTAAAAAGCTTTTGCACAGCAAAAGAAATCACCAACAGAGTAGGGCGAAAACCCACAGACTGGGAAAAAATTTTTGCTAGCTATCCATCAGACAAAGGTCTAACATCTAGAATATATAAAGAACTCAAAAAAATTAAACCTCCCAAATTTAAAGACCCAATCCAAAAATGGGCAACTGAAATGAATAAACACTTCTCACATGAAGAAATAAAAATGGCAAATAAATACATGAAGAAATGTTCAACATCACTAGTCATTCGAGAGATGCAAATCAAAACAACGTTAAGATTCCACCTCACTCCAGAAAGAACCACATATATGGAAAAATCATCCAATAACAAATGCTGGTGGGGCTGTGGGGAAAAAGGAACACTCCTCCACTGTTGGTGGGAATGTAGACTGGTCCAGCCACTGTGGAAATCAATAAGGAGATTCCTCAAAAAACTACAACTGGAGGTTCCATTTGACCCAGCTATTCCCCTACTGGGGATCTTCCCAGAAGAATTAAAATCGTCATACCACAAGGACGTATGCACCACCATGTTCATAGCAACACAATTTGTAATAGCTAAGTCTTGGAAACAACCTAAATGCCCAACAACCAACGAATGGCTAAAGAAGATGTGGTTTTTCTATACAATGGAGTACTACACAGCCATAAAAAAGGACAAACTAGAGTCATTCATATATAAATGGATGTTTCTTGAGAACATACTCTTAAGTGAAATAAATCAGACACTCATGAGCACACATCGAATTGTTTCTCTGATATGAGAAACCATAACTGTAAATAAGGACAAAGCGGTGTAATAGATATTATATAAAAGGAGGATGGTGTGCAGAGGAGAGGAGTACTAGAAAGAAAGAAGGGGAAAAGCAGAAAGGCAACAGGGGAAAGAGAGGGAAAAGGGAAAATATGGAAAATGATGAATGAACCTGCTGTAAATAGGGAGGGAGGGTGCAGAGGGGAGGGGGGAGAGGGGGGAGAACCAAGATGCATCATGTATAGGTACAGAATAAATGTAATGAATGTGACCATTGTATGTAGAATGTACCAATACATGTTCTTGGTTTAAAATAAAAAAAGAAAAAAAAAAAAAGAAATGTCAGTGGGCTCTGCTTCCTGGAGGGAAACACATCCAGGTCACTTGCTTTCCTTATGATTGGACTGATGGTGCCACTTGGATCATTCATCGTTTGAGGAAGCACACTGGTGGAAGGTTTAGTTTTCGTTACATCACCAGATGTTACCAGGAACCCCGTAGCAATTTTATCAACATAATCTCAATGCAACAACATTTCGGTTTTGTAATTTTTCTCAGCACCCTTGACAATTCGCAGCACACCAGTAAACCCTACCATGCCGCGCATGCAGACCCACACGTCACCGGGCACATAATCAGGTCCAATCATACTCTGAAGATTTAAATTCCGCTTAAAGTCTCAGCTCTTTTTCATCAGTATTTTCCAAGTGCAAAAGCTGCCTGGACTCAAGTCACAACCTCCCACGTCACTAACTTGAGACAGAAACATAATATGATAAAGTGGGGGGCAGATCCCATACATACAAGATATGAAGTGTTACATAGCTAGAATGTGTTTAATCAAGACCATTTTTACATCAGTTGTATGGAAATGAGATGTGTATAACTGAAGTTTCAGATAGTCTATATGTGTAATAAACACATCAGTCCTTAAATAATTTTGATCAAATGTTAAGTTACATTAACTGCTGATATATCTATGGCTGAATCAGAAATCATTAATAGCTATGAGGATATTATGATCACATTAAACCATTAATGCTATGAGGATCTTATGGATATATTTTAATATTAGATTTTTCTTTCATTATCTTGTAGCACATTAAACAGTTTAGCCATTAGCAGCTGTTATTTTTACTATCTGAAAAGTACAGAGTAAAATCTGTGCAGAAAAGCTTTAAACAAACAATGTTAATAAAGATTGATTCCAGCAAGTGGTATTTTCTTCTGTTGCCTGGCTACAAAGGTTGGCACTCTGTATAATGATATAGTCATAAATAAATATATATACACACATACACACATATATGTGTACGTACTGCTAAGTAACACAGTTGTATTATTTGACATTGCAAGAAGTTTTTCTAGGGTACATTAAACAATAAGCAACACCACTGTACCACCTGTTTTTTAATCCAGTATATCAGGTTTCTATCATATTCATTTTATGCTGAATATACTAGAAATGACTTAAAATTCTGGCCTGCATTTGTGTGGTAGAAAAATTTCCTAGTGACTATTAATTCAGATTAGCTCTATTTTCCATTAATCATCCAAAGCTTGTGTCGGGGGGAGCTATGGGTGTGTATTGAGAGGGATAGAATGAATGGTCTGATCTCCATTTGACACCACCATTAGGGGTCAAGGCTGTACAAGGACAGTCGCAGCTGCCTGCGCGCCCTGAGTGAGTCGTCTCCCACGACCCAGAGCCGCCTCCTCACGCTGTCCTTCTCCTCACTGCTGTCTTCACAGCAGTGGCTATGCCACTTCTCACTAGCAGCAGGAAACCCCCTCCAAAACAATCAGTGCGTTTCCAGTGTCCCTCTCACGTGCATGCTGTAAATATTCACAACAAGAAAAGAAAGTCAGGAGAATGCATCTGGGCTTTTCGCGGAAACCCTTAACACGACCACCTTTCCTCCTTAACACAGCTCTCAAACTAACGAAGGCTTTGGCTTTCTCTGCAGACACTCGACCAATGGCTGCGTTTCAGTTGCTTCTATCCCTGCCAGATAGAAAATAATTAATTTGGGCCCTCAAAGAAGAACAGTCCGACAGTAGCTACATTTAATATATGGCATCGTAAGCGCGTACAAAGTCAAGTCACACTTAGTGAACATCTCCTATGTGATAAAGGCCTAGTTTATTGACTTCACTTGTAATTTTCTGTGAAAATGAAATGTATCTATCGGAGATGGGTGATTTTTGTTTTATTACTTTTCATACTTGCCTCTCATAAAGATATTAACTCTCTATATAGTTACCCCTCAATCATTTCCTCAAATCTCGTGAAAAACTTAATTCTGTTAAAGAATTTCCCCTGTTATGGGCAGTGTGCCCAGAGTCTGCTGGGTGATTTGGTGAATCTTACTGAGGCAGAAAAGTTCCTGAATGTGGAAGGAAAATTCTTTATTCGATTTTAATACCTCACATTGACTGTATCTACCCCTTAGGGGAAAAAAGAAGCTTTGTCCCAAAATTATTCTTTTCTGCAGAGCTCCTATATACTAATATTTTAATAATAAAATATCTATTAAAATGGAGAAAAGGGCCTTGGAGCAAATACACTAGTCACTACTATTTGACACAATATTGACATGCGGCTGCAATCCAAGCCTTCAAATGATTAAGAGACTACTGGCAGAAATTGTTAACCACATTTTTTTAAAGACAGGACAGCAGAATATTTGTTCTTGCCCATGTTACTCAGAAAATAGGGACTGCGGCAGAATCAAAACCTGCATGGTTTGATGACAGATAAGGAAAGTGCCAAGTGTTAATGCCTGCACACACAGGTGTAGTGTTTTAGTCCTTATAAAAGTCAGAATGTTGCTTTGAAGCTTTTTACTGCTTGGCCTTAGCTGACTTGTGGAAACTTACAGCTTTAAATGGTAACTGCAAAGTCCACAGGCCTGGGGCGTCTGGGCCATCGTATTCACTGGGAGCCAGGCAGGGAGGAGAGAGAATGGCAGGGGGTGTAAGAACGCACTTGCTCTGTATTCCTGGTGGTCCTGGGATTCCATCTGAAGTGTTTACATTCAGGTAAATATTACAGAATTTATTTTACAGCACAATATCAGCTTCCAAATATTTGGAATGCTTCAAGAATCTATGGGCATACCATCCCAAATCTGCCACACTCGACTAATGCCTGCATAGCTCAAACTATTTAGGAACAAAAGTAACAATGTGGGGTTCTTTTTATGACCTTTCGTTACAGTTCATATTATTGTCTCTCTATAATTTTATTTATTTATTCATTCTTCCATTCTAGGGCAAGAAGAAATTCAAACTGTGCCTGTCCAAAATCTTGGCAGAATTAGACAACATGAAATGCAGAAAGATGGGGAGCAAAGGAACACGCGTTTGGGATGGATCGGGTCGAAAGTATTTTAGTGCCTCGTGAGCAGCAGTGCGTCCTCCTTGGTACCTCGTGAACCCAGCAAGGTACCTTCTTCACAGAAGCCATCGGGTGCACCGTGGGTGGCCAGATTCTGGGAGAAGAGCATGAAATGTCTGCTCCAAGCTCTCACTGGCCAGTTTAGTCTAGAGTTTATTACGGCTTCAGCTTGGCATGTAATTTCTGAGAGCTTTTAAAGGGATTTAAGGCCAGAGTTTGTGCAGACACACAGAAAAAGAAAGTCTCCTTTTGGAAATAATGTTTATTCATGTATTCATTCAATTCATTCATTCAGCATTTATTTAGCACTTATTTGGAGAGGGCACTTTTCTTGACTCTGGAAGCAGCAAATGAAATGTGAATTTAAGTGTTAGAGGGATAAGAAAAAACGGTAGGAAGGAAAAATGCAAGATGAAATACATAAGCTCGTGTCCAGTGCTCAGGGTGCAATAGTTCAGCAGGGAAGGTAAAGAGTTTTGAGAGGTTTCCTGATTTAGACTTGTGATTGGGGAAATTCACTGGAAAGATGAAATATGGACGGAAATCCAGAGGGAGAGCATGCAAGCCCTCTTCATTTGAAATCTCAGGAGGAACATTCCAGGTAGAGCAGATCCTGGGTACAAGGCCCTGAAATGGGATATGCTCAGTCTATTCCAGGAGCAGCAGGGAGCCAGGGTGATTCATGCAGGGAGAGCAAGGGCGCCGTAGGAGAGATCACAGAGGCAATGCAAAGCCTGATCTGATGGGCCTGGAGGTGAAGCAATTCAGTGTCTTGAAAAGGTAAGGGACACGATTGGGCCAACATTTTATGAGGGACCTTGGGCAACTAGCTGAGACTAGAATGAAAGAAAGCAAGTGCAGAGTCACAGAGCCTGTTACAATGACCTTGGAAAGTGCTCATGTTGCTGGGACTTGGACAGAAGCAGTGGAGAACAAGGCTGATTCTGGTATTTACTTTGAAGTAGGAGCCAGTGGATTTTGCTGCATGGTATATGTTATATGTTATATGTAACCCTCATGGTGAATGTGGGGTGTGAGAAAAAGAGAAGGCAATGTAGAGTCCACGGTGTTTGACCTGAGCTCCTGGAAGAATGGAGTTGCCACTAACTGAAATGAGCAGAAGAACAGATGATGAGCTTTGAATATTTTAAGTTTGAAATACTTCTTAAATATTCAAGCACAGATCTTGAGTACTCAGTTGGATGTATGAGTCTGGGATTCAAATCTGGTCCAAGGGACCATTCAGGAGGCATTCCATTAGTTAAACTATAAGACAAGACCACCCTTGCCTACACTGCCCACCTTAAAAAGATTAGCACGCACCCCTTGGGGAGGTCACCATGCACAAATACATCAGGTGACCCCATGAAAGGGAATCCAACTTCTTTTAGGGAAGTGTGGATACTCAGCACATTTCTCCTTCCCCAAGTGGAAGGAAGACATGCTGTCCATGTATGGAGGCACTAGAGTTATTCAAACTCTTAGGAGAATGTTGAACAGGGTGATTTTGAAATTAGCTTGATGATAAAGTTTCTACAGTGCCTAAACCCTGATGCTATTTTGGTCACCTATCTAGGTGGATATCCTAGTGAAACACAACATAGCTATCTTCAGAAAGTTCTTGCTTTATAGAGTATCTGAAATGGCTGGACTGCCCCTTAACTGAAAAGGGAAGAAAGGAAACGTAGAGGATCCAGGGTACCTGCCTAGCAAATGTGTGCTGCATACCGATGCCCTACCCATGGCCCCTTGGCGCTCACAGTCTGCTATATGCTGAGGATTTTGTCTCAGTCCACACCCAGGACAGTTTGGAAACACTGGGGACTGAATGTTCAGGCAGAGCCCTCTGCCAATGTCATGTGGGGACAGAAGAACCAATACCCCAGCTGCTCTGTCCATCAGGTGATGTCACTCTGAGGTGCGTTGGTTACTGTCTCACAGAGTGCCCAGGGGGCCTGAGCTCCAGCTGCCCACGTGGTGACCCGCTTATTAACACATACTCTTTTGTCTGTCTCCCCTCCCTCTCTTACTTCCACACCTCCCTATCAGTGCACCTGGGATCTCCTTCAAATAAATGTCTTGCACAGAAATCCTCATTTTAGTAATATCACGGGCTCTAGAAGCACCCCCAAAGATCTGTTTTCCTCCCCTGGGACATTAGCCTCGTCCAACGCTAATAACATCACATCACTGCTCAAAAACTCCAGAGCGGTTCCCAGTTTTGTCATCATGTCTGCTGAGCTCTCCAGATTGTCTGGTATCAAGTTCAACTTCAAAGATTATCTTGCTGCACAGCAAAGCGGGCGTGACCCATGCTGACTTCTCTCTCCTGGTTCCTGCTTTGTGGCTGTGCCCACTACAGAATATCCAAGCGCCATTCCCCCAGGCTCAGCTCAAGTGTTCCATAACCGCTAAGTTCTCCAAAGTGGTTCTTATCCCCTAAATTATCAGCCTATTGTCCTCACTCAGTCTTTATACCCAGTGATCCTGGAATTCACGAATAAAAAAAAAGGTTTTGTTGTTCCATTGGAGGTAACTGTTGCAAAAGGATTCTGGGCTGGCCTTTGAACTCGCCAGTACCAGTGTGTGGCCTTGATATTGATGAACGTAGCCAGTGACACAGATGTTTGGTCAAATTATTTCATATGCTTAACTCAGTCATTAGACAGTAAGTTCCTTAAGGCAGTGATTCTGAGGTACATGTTTTCTCTCTTCCAGGTGCCTATCCAATGCTTCACCCCAAACTAAGACATATTAAATTAATCTAAAGTTAAAGCTGAAATATGAGGTTCAAATTCTCTCCCTCCCTCCCTCCCTCTCTCTCTCTCTCTCTCTCACACACACACACACACACACATACACACACACACACACACACACACACACACAGTTTTAAAAACAACTACTGCCATACATCCTGCAGGCTGAGTTGAAAATGAATCTCTTGGCTGTGGTTTGTGGTTAGTTATGTGTGCAATCAAATATGAAAGATTTTAAGCCATTTTTTGCTCTGGTCTTTGAACATTCTGCTTCTACAGACCTCCCTCTTGTGGCATATCATATTTTATTATCAACTAGTGCCTCCTAGAACATTTTCTTTAAAATCACAAAATCAATCAAGAAAGATTGGGCATGTGCATGCATTCTTTCAGGACAAAATTTAAACGGTTCTGGTCATTTACGAAGCAAAGTTTTACACTGTGATTTGGACTCAATTCAGTAACATCACTGGTCAATAAGGCTTGATTTTGCCTTTTAGATCACAGAGAAAACTCTAACTGATTTCATGCTTTATTTAAAGGATGGCTACATGTGAGAAAAATAATAATAGCAAAAATTGAACAGAGTTTTATATCTTTTCACTGAACTTGTACTGTAGATTATGGAAATGTGATTCATGATGATGCATGAAATGGTGAAACCAATGTAAGAGTAATTGAAATTTATAGGACAACTTTTCTTAATTTACTGTCTAGCACACAATTTTTAGCATGCAGCATAAATAACAAAGACTGCCTACATCCTTCTGTTGTTTTACCACAGCCCAGTATATTAAAATTGAAATTAGAAAAAGAAGACACCATGTCCCCTAGACCCAGATTTCTACGTCGGCTTTCAGTGGCAGCTAAGGGGCAGTTAATGAAACTAATTTGAGAGCTATATGTATATGAGAATTTCAATGTTTGCTCTGCCATTCACTTTCTAGAATGAATGTGCATGATCAGGCAAAGGAGATGCACAGTAACTCCCTGCCTAACATATGTGAGTACTGAGTAGTAGGCTTTATATGTTATCATAGTTTTCTCAGAACCTTTATAAAGTCGGTGCTATTTCCTCCTCCTGACCCATGAAGAGTCTTCATCATGGGAGAGTTAGGTCATGAACAAAGGTCACAGCAAGCAGTTGAGCTGATCACAGATTCTATTTCTGTCAAGCCCCGAAGTTCATGCAAGCTTGACTAGCCAAGCCCACTTCTACAGCCTCCTAAGTTATTATACAACCTCAGGTTCCTATCCCAGGAAAATGCATTAGTTATACATGCCTAAATTGCCACTTGGTCTTCTATTAAGATTTTATTTGGATTAGAACTATCTGGTCCCCGTGGTATGGAGCTGATTCTGATATACCATGTGGTTCAGAGATAGGGAGGGAGGAGGGCGTGAGGGGAGGGGAATGGGAAAAAAAGAAGCAACAAGATATGTCATGTAGGGCTGAGGATTTAGCTCAGTGGTTAAAGTGCTTGCCTTGCAAGCATAAGGACCCGAGTTCGATCCCCAGCACAAAAAAAAAAAAAAAAGATATGTACAAGTACAAATCCCCTATGATGAATGTTATCACTATGTACATCTAAAATGTACCATTAAAATAAACTTTTAAAAAATTTAAAAAATAAATAAATTACTGGTTTCTGGGAGGCAGGGCTGGGAGTCCTGCTATGGGTCCTAACACCAAGTTACCAGCCTGTCAACAGCTGCATGAAACAGTTCAATTTATTTACTACTTATTTTATCTGGAATCATGTTAAGGATTTTCTGAACAATCTTAACTTTAGAACTTAAAAACAATCAAGGATGATTTTTCCTGAACATTTTCTACTGTCTCTATATAAATCCCAAATACCTAAAAATCAGACCCCAGGGCTTGGTCTGGTTGAGAAGCCCCAGATTTTAATTGCTAACCAGTGAGTCTAATTAACTCCCTACCTGCCAATCCAATTGTATTCCGTCCATTGTAATTTAGAGGCTGTGCACAGGTGTAATCGAGCAACATCTCGTCTTGCTTAGACTGTTCTTCTGCTTTTTGCCCCAAGAATTATCAAAAATAATCTAGAAACACAAAGTTACTAAAGAAGTGGAGAACTCCTTGACTAGGGAGATGGCAGGAGTCACTGAATAAATGATCTCTTTCTTTTTCTGGTGTGTCCAGCCTCAGTGCCCCACAGTGGTGACCAATTTGCCAATGTACTCTGGGCTGCTCATCCCACCTTCTTCATCTCCCACTCCCATTCCTTGTGACCACCACCTAAAATAAGCCACACACACACACTAGTTATTTCTCAGGCTGTTTTTGGAAACCCAAGCTGAGATGTTCACCATAAATTAATCTACAGCTTTTTTTCCCCTCTCATCAGAAATTGTATGGGAGGGAAACTAGGAAAATAACAGTTGCCCCAGTTAAAGATGCAAATTTTAAAACAAAATCCAGGAGAGCAATCAGCATTTTTAAAAAGAGAACCTTTTTATTTTGGAGAACAGATCTCTCTCTTATCCATCTAACTTTCCCTCTTCACAATGCCTGACAAAAGTTTTACATTTTTAACTTATTGCTCAATTAACTTTGTAGTTCAGGGCATGCCAAGTCAACCTGACTGCTTCTGTAATCACTTTTTGTTTGCAGGCAGCGTAGGCAGAGACAATACAGGAGATGTGCTGTTCATAGCAAAGGGACGATACTTCATATTGAATATGGCAGCAAGGTAATCAAACATCACACATTTGATTACCTTAGAACACAGTGAGGAAAATGCCCCGTCTTTCCTGTCAAAAATAAGAAAGCTCCTTTTCCTATTCTCTGAAGAGCCATGAAATTCAGAGCTGAGAACAGCTAGCAAAGGGTCTTCCTTTAGAAAATTTTCACCCAAAGTATTTCAGTGATGTTCTCAGATCATGCAAATTTCCACAGCTGCTGCATTTATTTCTACTTATTTATTAAAAGATCTGTTTATTATATCCTTGTCCCTCCCACTGCATGAAGTCCTCTCACCCCTCCATTCTTCTCCCTCTTTTTCTCACTGGCTCTCTCTTTTCTCCCCCTTGACTTTTAATAGGGACTGCTCTTCCTAAACGCTTTTGGTCTTCCTAGATATAAACTGGCAACAAGGAGTGAGAATACACAGCTGGCGTGTTTCAGAGACGCCTTCATTACATGTTTGGGGAACGCAGTCACTAGCTGACCCGCGGCCATGATTCACAAAATATTATAAAGATACGTTTAAATGACATGGTAACCCCCTTGACATAGATGGGGAGCGTAAGAGAAATACAGAGATTGGTGAGCAAAAACACGGTTTAATTAATGGAACAGGGACACTTGGACTCCAGAGTCCAGCTTGGGCTCCAGAAACCCCTGTGTTGACATTTCTGGGAATGAGAATTTTTTTGTGGTGAAAGGTGAATTGTGGTGGTAGGGGAGATGAAGGCCTTCTCAGTGAGAAGACCAAGTCGACTCCCCTGTGCTGAGTTTCTGAATGTGTGGATGGTAGTTATATCCACTGCCGGGCAGGGGCTGACCATGAGGTCCCTGCAGCATGCCAATCTGGGTTGGACCTAATTATAAAGTGTAATATTTAAAGTGAGCATTTACACAATACCAGTGTTTCCACCAAAATTAATGTTCCACTGGCAACATTAATGTTGTTTGCTTTATGGAGTTTAGCTATGAAACTGATATATTTTCACTAGCTCATTTGTTTAATAATGGAAGGAATATGCATTGGGAGTCTAATGTATACATACTAGACTGGTCATTAAAATACCTAGATATGACTAATAAATAGTTCTTCAACTCATGGAGTTTAAATCTAGCAATAGAGAACTATTGTGTGCCCCCAATCATAAATCAAGTATTTAAATACATTGTGGAATATCTCCTTCTCCTTTCTTTTAATTCTCACTCCCTTACCCTCTCCACACACAACTATTAAATGTATTTAATATACATTCTTTTACTTGGTTTTAAAAAACTTTTCACTTAGAAATAATTTCAAATTCACACAGAAACTGAAAAATATAGTACATACTGTTTCCATGTGACTCAGCTTTCCCTGGTAACATCTTACACAACCATAGGATAATGATCAAACCAATATATTGACATTGATGTTGAATACAATTAGAAATCAGCAAAAGAAGGAAAACTGGGAAATTCACAAGTGTGTGGAAATCAAACAACACATTCTTAAATAACCAATACTTCAAAGCAGAAATCACAAGGAAAATCAGAAAATATTTTTCAGATAAAAATAAAAACACAACACACCAGGAACTGAGTGTGTAGTGCAGTTTGGAGTGATGAAAAATTTCTGAACATGTGAGAAGTGAATGACCTTAATGCCACTGAACTGTACATTTAGAAAAGGTTCAAGTCATAATTTTAATGTTACGCATATTGTACCACAATAAAAAGATTGTACAATAAGCAACCTGTACAGAATGCAGATCACTGTGGCCGGTTGCATATGAACCAACACTGCAGTCCTTTCCCCACCCTGACCTCTGCCCTGTTCATCGAGAGAGGAGAATGGCTGGCAAGAGGTGCTGTGATTCCACCGGGGAGGAAGAGCATGAGTTCCAACACAGAGAAGAGTGGAAGATGCTCAGGTACGGACAATTTGGGGATATGGAGGAAAGGGTCTGAGGAAGCTCAGGATCTCAGTAGAAGGCTTAGAGTGAGCACAACTTCATGACTGCTGAACTACTCAGATGCTTTCTACTCAGAAGATTTAAAGAGCAATTAACTTACTCTGGACCATAATATGCTTTCTTTGTAGGCAGTATGTCTTTCTCAATATTTCACTTGAAGGTATAAGTCTGTACTAACACAAATGATAATTGGCTGCTTATCAGACGGTAGAGAGCATATTAAACCCTCTGGGGTTTTCTCATTTAATCCTCATTTCTTGCCTCTGAGGTTGAGGAAATTATTTTTCTCATTTTTCAAATGAGATAACTGAGTCTTCGTGAGACTGGGCAACTGGAGAGCAGTCCCATATCTAGGTAGGGGCACAGCTGGGCTTTAGGATTGTCCATTTGCTTACAATCTCTGTGTTCTCAACTGCTTAGCTCTACTGCCTCTTCTATTTTCGTCATTCGTTCTGGGGTGAGAAAACTGATACATGTCAATGAAAAAAATCGCCATTACTGTCAATCTGGCTCAAAGCTGACAGTGATAGTGAGAATGATAATGACGACCCTTTTCCTTATATTTGTAACCACACCCAATTTATAAACCCATTTTATATGATTATTTTATTTAATACTGAAATGAACCCTGTGAATTAGTTATTATTCCCATTTTCCAGATGGAACCTGAGGTTTGGAAAGATTAGGTGAAGGCTGGGAATCTAGGTAGGGTTTATATTTAAACCAAATCTATGTCTAGTATCTTTTATTTTATCCTGTTGCCTCAAGCACTGGGCTGTTGTCCTTTTCATAGTAGAGAACGGAAATACAAAGCAATATTCTTGAGCAATTCTTGATGATTAAAAACAGGATTTATTTTCGTGAGTGGATTAGAGAAAGATTCATCAAGTATGGAACTTTGGGGAACTTCAATGTACCTTACAGGAGGGGCAGGGAGGGGAGATCCCATAGTGTCTAGGAAACACAGGTTAGTAAATTGAATGTTTCGAAATCCTTATTTATTGCTAATATAGGTCAAATGTGAGTATGTTCCTTTTCATTGCTTAAATGTAGTCCCAAAAGAATATTTATGTAGATTCTGTTGGCTAATTTGGGACTCTAAACCTCCTTCTCCTTTTCCTAAACACTTCCCCTTTTCTATGATAAGGTCTGAAACCCTGGACCAGAGGCAGGTACTGGAGGAGTTTTAGGGACCCAATTTAAGGTTAAACAGAAATGTAGTCCTATTAAATCAGGATCACCACAGACATCCCACAGGTGTTCACTGAGGGTCTGGCTACCTCGTTCCAGGCCCTTCTCAGAGCACTAGTAACTGAGCAGTGAGTGTGAGAATTGAATCGGGGACCTTTGTCTCAGGTGGCTGCGATGTAGTGGAAGAGAAGCCATGAACAAATACATGGGCAAGATAATTTCAAAGCAACAATTTCAATGAAGAAGAAGAGTGGGATGTGTGTGTGTGTGTGTGTGTGTGTGTGTGTGTGTGTGTGTGTGTGTGTGTGGCAGTGGTGGCAGGATAAGTCACTTGAGGAGTTAGGAAAGGGTTCTCTTAGGTGGGAAACTGGAGCTAAGTTTTGATTACGATTGCAATGCTACCCTTGTGGAGAATCAGGAGAGAGAGCTGCAGGTGAGTGAAAAGCAAATGGCATGACCCCAAGGTAGAGATGAGCCTGGCATCCTCGAAGAGTAGAAATATGGCCATTTGGTGGCAGTCCTGACTGACAGGAGAGGAGGAGAGGAGATGAGAGCCAGGGGCTGGGTCAGGCCAGGTAGAGCAAAGCAGCCTCAGTAAGGGGCTGCCTCTAGCTTTCTGTGCAGTGTGGAACCTGAGTCCTATCGTGTGGACACTGGGTTGCAGGGAAGGCAGGTGAAGGCTACTGTGCTCTTCAGGTCAGAGATGATGGCCATGAGGTTGAAAGGAACTGGACAGGTTGGAGCCCTCTTGGCAGCTGAAGTGATGGCATTTTGTGAAGGACTACATGGCAGGAGCGAGGAGGTCCATTCCAAGGCATATGAGACATTATGAAAATGTTATTTAGTTATTGGTGTTATGCACCATAACAGAAACTACCCTCTCTCTCCTTACTCACCATGTACAGCTCCAGGAATAGTGGGGGCCTTTAAATTGAAGCTTATTCATGACAAATTCAACTGATGGAAATTGGAATGTGAATTTTTCTAAGGTTTGGTTGACACCATCACTATTATACACTTGCATTTTGATCGTGAAACTGTATCTCATTTTCTGCTGCTAGAATTAACCATATGAATTTGGCAACTGACATTTTATTTATACAGAGAGGTCAGGCAGACTTATTTTTTTTCTATTTAAAATGTCACAAAGGTCAAAATTATTATAATGAACATTTGTTTTTACCCAGATATTTTACTATAATCCTATGTCAAAGGCTGCTCTTTATTACTCAAGAATGTTAAGATTAAAACAATCACTGGAAAGGTGTTATGTTACATTTATATTTATTAAAGGACACAAATACTATTTGATTGCAAGGTGTCATTAAAGAATGACTTTGGAAAAGTACAAGATCCTGGCAATTTAAACCTATAATGATCTAAATTATGATGCTTTGGTGAGGCTTATTTTAATTCCAGTTTGACATTCCTGCCATCTCCAGCAATAAATACATGATATCATTGGTTAGAAATTGAAGAAAAATTGCCTTTAACATAGTATATGCTATAGTTTGTGCACTTTATGGACATCTAAATTTCTTTACTTTCTTTATTTGCATACTGTGTAAAAAGGTTTTCAACACAATAAGTAGCTTTCTCTCTCTCTTTCTCTTTCTTTCCTCAAAGCAGGGAATAAATATTGTACATATACTATAAACATTGTACTTTTTTAATGGTGGGAGCTATTGTAAATACTTTATTTTTTTAAATGGGGGGGTGGGTCTGGCAACTTCAATACAAGCATCCTGACATAAAGATCACTTTCAGCCAAAGGGTGAAGTGAATCAGAGTTCCAGTGATTCCCCTGTTCCCCTCAATGAGGTGCTGTCTTAGTCTTTTTTTCTGTTGCTGTAACAGAATACTTGAGACTGGGTAATTTATAAAGGAAAAAGAATTTTTTTGTGGCTCATGATTCTGGAGGCTGAAAAGAACAAGATTGAGCAGGCCATGTCTGGTCCAGCCTAGTGCTGCTCACAGTGGCAAGCAAAATAGGCAGGAACATGCAGAAGGGACCAAACATGAAGGACACACATACTTTACAACAACCCACTTTCACGGTAACTAATCCAGTCTTGCAACCACAAGAGCTCTCTTCCATGAGAAAAGCACTGATTGCTTTTAATGACTTACTCACTTTCTAAAGGCCCTACCTCCTGACTCCAACATGGAGAAGCAGAAATTAAGGTTCCAACACATGAACTGGGGGACACATTCAAATGGAATAAGTGCCTACAGACATTGTGCTTTGATTTCTGAAGAAGTTAGTCAAACACATGTTTCCTACCTGCCTTGCAATGTTCTTAAGTGATTGTGGTTTTTCTCTTGGCACAACTGGCCATCTAGGTCTAGTCTCTTCTAAAATGGTTTCAAGTACAAAGAATCAAGTGAGATGAGCTTCCTCATCGTTCCCGAAAGTCATCTTGTACATGCTACATTTGACTGATGGCCATATTCATTTTCTGGTCACTTAGGTCTTCTTGTGCTTAAAATTTCAAATCAATTAGATGCAAAAGCACAAATATAATCTAATAGCCTATATCCATAAGCCAAATTCACCTAACTCACAATTTTTAAAACTGATTGAAAGGAATATTACATATAGCACATCTTAAAATTCAGAGACTTGATTTATAATCTTTTTAAACAAATTGCATAATCACTGTGAAACTCTTCATCTCTAAAAGGCAGAAACACAGATCTTTCCTGGTTATTATCAAAATTGGAATTTACATCAAGAAACCATGACAGGGCCTGACACAACGGTTATTAAGTCTGCACCCAAAAGTGTATGACTTCCTTCCTGGACAATTAGAGTCTACCCCTTGTAGGTCTGCCTGCCTCTGACATTTTTCCTCTGTATCTTCCTAATATCACTCATATTAGATCACTGTGCAATTCAGAAGCCCTCAGTGGATCCTGTTGTCTGCAGAATCAAGCTGAAAATACTTTCCTTGGCATTCAAAATTATAGATGACACAGTTTGGTTCAATCCACCCTTCATCCTTATCTGCACTCTATAAACCCTGGCACATTTGTGTTACTGATTTGAAATTTATCAATTCTACCTTGTATAATAGTTTTTTTCTCTCTGAACAAGTCTTATCTCTTCAACTGTACATGAATTTCTTAGAGAGGAATTACCATTTCTTGTTCGTCTGTAAAAACTTCCCCATAGAATCTATTTGTCTAGTGAATCTTGCATAGTAAATTATTCCTGACAGTGATAAGATTATAGACCAGGAAGACAGCAATTATGTATAACAACGATAAGAGGACGTGAACCAGATTTTAATATTTAGTTCTTTCATGTCTTGTTACCTCTTCTTGAATTCTTTTCTAATTAATTACAAAAGAAAAAAATATTTAACATAAAGGTAGTGTACATAATTTTCTTACAAAGTTCTTTAGATTTCAACACATTTTATTTATATTCAAATTCAAAGGAGAAAGTTAAGAATTGTTTTCTCTTTTATCTCCTAAAACGAATTGATGATACCAGAGTAAGTTTTTTCTCTGCCTTCGTGATAAATCAGTGGAACACTGGAAATCTACATCCAAATCGCTCTGCCTCACTAATTAGGAACTCAAAACAGAGGGATTAATGGAAGGAATTTCTGAGATGAGGAAGCACTGGGGCCAATCCAAAGATTAGTCCAGTATATACAGTTACACTTGATCCATTAAACTCCAAGTGTGTACATAGGTAAATATATAGGAAGGTTAATAAAAAACATTTTCTTTTTTTTAATAATTTTTGATTTTTAATTTTATTAGCATGTGTTTGCAGTTCATGCAGTTTACAATCATCTTGGGGAGTGGTTACATGTACATACCTCAGCTTGTTTTTTGGTTTTTTTTAATCCCTTTCCCTCCTCTCCCCTGCCCTCCCTCCTCCTCCAATTCTCCTATCCCATTTTTCATTCTTGTTGATATTATTGATCTTAGTGCATGTTATGGCACATGTTTACATTAATTGAGGTAATAACCTCACCTGACCTATCTTTATTCTACTTATTTCCCTTTCCCCTCCTCCTTACCCCATGTACTTTTTCTGTTGGACTACTTCCCTATTGCAAGAGATCCATCTTCTAGTCCCTTTCTATCCATCTTTTAATATTTTCTTTGTTTGTACTTGGCTTCATTCAAATGAGAAATACCATAGAGTATTTAAGCTTGTGCATCTGGTTTATTTCACTCAACATTATACTTTCTAGGTGCATTCATTTTCCTGAAAATGTCTCAAATCTGTTGTTCTTTCCAGCAGAGTAGTATTCCATTATATATAGACAGCATCTTCTTTATTCAATCACCTATTGGTTCATCTACTGATTGAATAGCTATTACAAGTTGTGCTACTACAAACATTGGCATGCATGTATCACTGTAGTATGATGAATAAAGACTTTTTCTCCATTTTTTTGCCTGTTCATGGCACCACAATGTTAACATCTTCCAAAGGGACTATTCTTTGGAAGAATAAAATTATGTGTCATATTTCCCCTTTGATTAGACTTTTTTATTTTCCAAACTTTTCAAATATGCATTTATTTAACCTCTATTTTGTGGAGTATAAATTTTGTGACACATAAAATAGGCCATAACATATTTTGAAATGTATGTAAAAGGAATAGAAGACTCACTTTGCACTACTAAGAATCTTTAATTATCATTGAAGAAATCGTCATATATCAAATAGTGAAATAGTCCTACAGGAAGGTGGTAAATATTTGTGTAAGAGGACAAGCTAAAAGTTTCTAAAGCCTGATATCGTCAAAGATAATTCTATGAGGTAGTGAGGGGGAGTGACAAAGGAATTTGGCTTTTCTACTGAAGCCTGTTGAATCTGAATTCTGAAGCTGACTTCATGCACAAAAATTGTATGTAAATTTAATTTTTATAAAATAACATAACGTAGTACACCTGTAATCCTAGCAGTTGAGAGGCTGAGGCAGAAGGATCACCATAAATGTGAGGCCAGCTTGGGCTATGGTGAGAGCTCAAGGCCAGCCTGAAGTACACAGCAAGACCCTGTCTCAAAAAACTAATAATAATAATAATAATAATAATAATAATAATAATAATAATAATAACAACAACATAAATGACAGCAGAGAAGTGCAAATTAAGACCTCCATGAAATAGTAGTCTACACGCATATGATTAGCAAAACCTAAAAAACCCCTAATTAGATCATACTTATTAATACTGAGTAAAGGGAGTTCTTATACTTTAATGGTAGAAGTATAAATTTATAACATCTTTTAGAAAATAATTTAAAAATATCAGGAAAATTTAGAAATTGCCATACCTCGTGGCTTTGCAGTTTCAAACAAAAGCATATCCTAGAGGGCTGGGGATTTAGCTCAAGTGGTAGAGCACTTGCCCAGCAAGAGCAAGGCCCTGAATTTAATCCCCAGTATCCCTCCCACCAAAAAGTATTTCCTAGAGATACACATTTGTAAAAGGATTCTTGTAGTTTCTTTGTTTTAACTAGCAAAGGACTTAAGGCAGCAACATTTTCATCAATAGTACAATGAATGACTAAATAAGGGTCACATTGTGCACAAACACACACAAAGTATTGTTCTATATGGGTGAAGATAAAGGAGTTACATCTATAGGGAAGAACAGGAATGAGATTTAGAAACGTACAATTGAGTGAAAAAAGCAAATTAAGGAAAAAAAAAATTCTTGTAATGTGATTCCATTTCTATACATTTTGACAAAGCATCCTAAATGAAATAATCAATTACATAGGGACAAAAAATGTGATAAATGCAAAGAATGGTGTAAGAATGAAGAATACAACATTTAGATGCAAGGTTATCACTGTGTAGAGAGCGAGGTAAGATTGGAAAAAGCCAAGAGGGGATTTCAAAGATTCTATTTTTAACAGGTGATGGGTTCACACATGTATACTGTGTCACTTTGGTTTATACTATTAACCTATTTTATTAAATCTCATCAATATTTAAAGTAAAAGAATTCTAGTCCCAATGGATGGAAGAATTGAGCTTAGAAATAGATGGAGAATAGCAAAAGGAGAGAAAAGATAGAGTGCGGTATCACAGAAGTCAAGGTCCTAGTCAGTAGTTTCAAATGCAGCTGGAAGGACCAGAAAATAAGGATAAGACTGTTTTCATCAGACATTCATGAGTACATATCAAATTGTTTCTCTGATATGAGAAACCGTAAGTGTAAATAAGGACAAAAGAGTATAATAGATACTAAGTAAAAAAAAAAGATAATATTCAATAGGGAGGAGAATTAGGAAGGGAGAGGGGGAAAAGAAGGAAAGGAAAAAGAAAAGAAAGGGAAAAAGAGGAAAAATGTGAATAAAGCTACTGTACATAGGGAAGGGAGGGGGAGTTGAGGGAGGGGTGGGGAAGAAGAGGGGGAACCAAGATGTATCATGTACAGGTACAAATTAACTATGATGAATGTGATCACTATGTATACAATGTATCAATACATGGAAAACCAAACCAATATTGTTATAGACAATACTTTTGAGAAGTTCTGCTATTAAGAGACCAGAGAGAGCTGATGAGCTAGAGATTAAATAGATTTTGGAGGAAGATTTCATTTTGTTTATTTTAGTGAGACTTAATTGATTTGAACTGAGAAAGAATCCTTGAAAGAGAAAACTTCAATCTACAAAATGGCAGAAAGGTAATCCTTGGATTGGGCTTTTTAAGAAGGCAGGAGAAGGAGGCATTGATCAAATATAAATCCAGAAGAGAAGACCTCTAAGTAGGAGACAGGTTATCACTTCCCTTCTATCAGGACAAAGGAAGCAAGAGGAGGTGAGTATGGAGGTTTTATGGGAGAAATTTGATTCTAATTCGATTCTTCTTCTCTCTGTAAAGAAAGGTGTTTGGGGAGAGTAAGGGGAGGACGTCTCAGGTTTGAAGAATATAAGGAGCTCTGAAGTAGTCCTTGTGGATACAGAGAGTGACTGGATCAATGGAACAGATTTGGACAATCAAATAATATTGGGAACAGCAGAAGGGATAGTGACAAATCTCTAGTAGCATTACTCTATCTTGTCGGAACCATTCTGAAGCGCTCAGTGGTGCTCATCTGCTTTGGCTCAGCTGATGAGCTGGGTTTGTCCAGGATTGCGTGATGCATGTGACAGAAAGAGAGAGAAGCTTGGAAATTTAGGATCTTGTAAAGTATATTTTTAAGAGAAGAAAAGAGAGTAATGATTGATGGTCTTTTCACTCAATGAGGTTGTGGCTACCTTATATTTAGAGGGAGATACACAGATAAATTTAAAAAAAATACTATAGAAGCCTGATGTGGGTGACACAAAGAGGGACACATCTCGTGCTGGCAAAGGAATCAAGTTTCATTTTATGGAAAGTGGTATGATTGAGTTGAGCCTTGATATCTGCTATATATGCAGACTACTAGAACTAAGCACAATGAAATCAGAAAATATTCATTGGAGACAGTAAAATTAAAGGACAAGCGCCCCTAACACATTAGCACTTTAGGCAGATCTAATGTAGTATTTCTAATTTCAAACTGGAACAAAATATCTCCCCTTTTGTAAATTACTATGAGTTTTTACGGCACTTGTGCAAAGTATTTTCACAGTACATAAAATGTTTTAAACTATAATTTAGGGCTGGAGATGTAGATCAGTGCTGGAGAACTTGTCTAGCATGTACAAGTTCTTAGGTTTAATCCCCAGTACCACAAACTAAAAGTATATGTATAAAATTTAAATACAATTTTAAAAGACAAATACATGTATGCTATCTTTTATATTATAAATATGTGATTAAAATATATCCATATTATAGTACATGAAGTATTATACTGTGTTACCATTATCTACACATACTGTAACTGCAGTATATATACTATAGTGCGCTATCTTTTTAAAAGTACTTTCACTGTAATTTTACCCCTTTGTAAAATAACCACCTCTTACTACTCAGAGCTGCTTGCTAACCTCAGATTTGCACAATGGTTCAGTATGATTGGCTATTTTTTGATATGATGGTGAGCGAGCTAATTTACATTGGACTCATATCTCTTTCATCACACCAGGGAAAGCAAGTTAAGGGCTAGGTAAATACACTAACTCCTGCATATCATTAGGGCAACTTCTGAAGCCAAAAGGTGAGATCCTGATTATAGAGAGAAGTCAAGCAAATGATTTGGCCTTTTTTTTTAACCATTAAAAATATTCATGTTTGAATGGGCTGTTAGAGCTGTTGTTTTGCCCTGGTAAAGCAGTGCTTTTCAACCAGATTTTCAAATCGATATATAATAAGGCTTTCCAGCCTGCCTGGCCTAATAGAACTCATTGAACACACTGGCTGCTCGGTTATTAAGCCCTCGTGTTCTGCAGGAGACAGTACGGGGACATCAAGTGCTGAAATGAGAATGGATGAGGAGAAGTCAATTTCATCTTCCCAGTAAGAAACTGGGGGAAAATCATAATAACTACTGTTAAGGCTCACCTGTATTCTACTTTTTCAATTAATGCCACCGCCTCTCGACCATACTACTTTGCTGAGAGGTACAGATTGTGAGGCGTACAATCATAGAGACATGGATTTCATTTGTACCTCTGCCTTACTGGGAAGGCTAGGGAAAATTATTCCATTTTAACTGAGTAACTTTTCTTATGCCTAAAAGAGTAATGATTTGCTTTCTAGGACTGTAAAGATTAAAGGAGATAAAAGTAGTTTTTGCCTGATGTATGTCCTTAATACTTCACTATATTACATTACGTGTATTTATTATGTGTATACAGTTGCCTCTCAGTATCCACGGGCACTGTTTCCAGGGTCTCTTTTGGATATCCAAGTCTGTGAATGCTCATGTCTCTTAGAGAAAGTGGCACACTAATTGCATATAATCTACTCACATTCTCTTGTATACTTCAAATTGTCTGTAGGTTACATATAATACCGAAAACAATGAAAATGCTATATAAATAGCTCTTGTACCTTATCATTTAGGAAACTGACAAGAAAAACATTTGTACCTGTTCAGTATCATTGAATTTTTTTTCAAAACTTTTTGATCCTTGGTTGTATTCACAGATGCAGAATGCAGGGATACAGAAGACTGGCTGTATTCTATAGCACTTACCATGATAGGCCTTAAATTTCAGTTAAGTGCGCTCGTGTTGTCTCCTCCTACATACTCCAAGTGCCTTAAGGGAAGAGATCCCAGCTTACTCATCTTGGAGACCAGCAGTACACACTGAAGTCACCTGCCTGGGAATTTATGTACAACTGAGTAATGATTATTTAATATTTTTCTTCTTACAACAGAGGAACATGGCAACGACTTCAGTGTAGGGACCTTTTGATGGCCAACAATGTGTGCACCAAAAGAGTGACATATTTCATACGTGAAATGAATTTTGATACTTAAATTTCACGATATTTTATGCTAATGGTCAAAGAATAATGCTTTTGCTTTTCTATAGTAAAATGATTTATAATTCACCAAAGAATCACAAATGGCAAAAATGTATCTTACTTATCA
>PVJO010025466.1:0-22698 GCA_004026905.1 Hystrix cristata
CCTTTCTGCTTTTCCCCTTCTTTCTTTCTAGTACTTCTCTCCTCTGCTCACCATCCTCCTTTTATATAATATCTATTACACCTCTTTGTCCTTATTTACAATTATGGTCTCTCACTCCCACTGATTCTTTTAGCAAGATCACTGTAAATTTGTAAATTAACTAAGGAAACTTTTGTGGTTTTTATAGTTTACTCTCCAAAAATATAGTAAGTGCTTCCATTTATACAATTGTACTTCTTCGTCATCCAGGGATGTTTTAAAGAGGCTCTGGCGGGGTATGGGATTTGGCCATATCTTGAGAAGGAGAGTTCCCATTCAAAATTTTCTTGAAAAAACAAAAAAAACTGCTACTATGTGGGCTGTTCATATCTCTACAACATATATCTTGTTAACTTTCCTGACCAATGTTCTTCAGTGACTTCTCAGTAATTTTTATTGAGTTTCAAAGCCCAGTGCAAGGTTCTTTTTAATCCAGGCCCACTCTAAGTAAATTAATTTACTTCTTTCCTTAACTCTCTGTTAAAAAAGTAACAATAACAACTGCTAATTATGCATATGTAATATGTGCAATACATAATATATGTAATTATATATAACACATATAAATATGTATGTTACTACCTTTCAGGATCTGAGATATAGCTGAAGTAGTCCATGTTAATAATGAAAAGTAAAAGTGAATGAAGTTAGAAAAGCGTATTTGTTCTCTGTCACTATGACAAAATACCTGAGATAATCAACTTAAAAGGAGAAAAAACTTATTTTGGCTCTCAGTTTCAGAGGCCTCAGTCCAGGATGGGTTGCTCCCTTGTTTTTTAAGCCTATGTTGAGGCAGAACACTATGACTGGGAACACATAATGGAGCAAAGCTGCTCACCTCATTGAGGCCAGGAAGCAAAGACAGAGACAGGAAGGGCCCAGGATCCCTTCAAGGAAGGGCATGCCTGAAATGACATCACTTCCTCCCACTCAGCCCCACCTCCTAGGTTCCACCACCTCCCAGTAATGCCATAGGCTGGCAACCAAATCTTTAGCCTGTGGCCTTTGAGGGACATTTACAATGCCAATCATAGCAAAAAAGAATAATAGAATTAAAGTTTTTAAAATCTGGAGGAAGAGAGTCATTAAAGAAAGGATGGTGGAACAGAAAGCTGGAAAGACTTGCTATACAATCTGCAGGGCACAGAATAGAGTGGAAATGTAGGGCCCTTTGTTCAACAATTATTAAGATTAAAAAAGGCCAATGACAAGACATTAATCCAGCCTGGGCCCACTTGTCTCAACCATGTGAAGCTGTCTGAGAGTGAAGGAAGTGGGTGGGACCCTGAGGCTGTCATGGAGCCCCCATCTGGCCCTGGACTCCCAAGACTCCCAATCTGGCTTTCTTTCTTTTCTGTTCTTTTGAAACAGGGTCTCATTATGTAGTTCAGGCTGTTCTTGAACTCACTATGTAGCCCAGGCTGGCCACAAACTCGTGATGATCCTCCTGCCTCAGCCTCTCGAATGCTCTGATTGCAGGTGTGCACCACCATGCCCAGCTGTGTGCTTTTCTTTCAATAGAGAGCACATACCTCCTTCTTATGTAAGCCCTATGCCTGGGTTTTCTGTTAAATGCATTCCACAATGATGCACATTATTATTTCTTCATTTCAGCAGTGGATAAACTGCCACTTAACAGGTTCAGTGTCTCATCCATGGGAGCAGGTTTTGGGAGATTCAAAGACTCAGGTTCTGTGAATTCGGGTCACAGACTCTTTGTCGACATGTTGTCTGTCTTTCCCCACAGAGATGTTAATATGTGCATTTCCTTTTTCTGGCAAGATTTCGCATCTGCAGGGTTGCTTGTTTCACACCCCCCCCTTTGTAGCTTGCAATAGGAGCACTTCGTTCTATCAATTTTTTCTCACTTGCATTTAATTTGTATTCTAGAGTGGACAGAATGCAGGGTCTCAATCCACATTTGAAATATTGCTAGAAAGTGATTGACTCTCATTTCTGGGAGGAATTATATACTTCTGACTCCTCAGTCATTTTCCCTTTGCAGATGAAGAGTTAAAGATTATATAATTTAATTCAAAAAGAACTCCAGCTATGTGGAGTTTCTGTGTGCTTGGCTCTTTAGGAGGAAGGTGTGTACTAATGGTTCTTCCCGGGAGATCATAATCAGGGGTATTCATCTGTTTATTCTTTTAATCATGCATTAATATAAACAACATTTATAATAGCTTTCTGGACTTTCTCATCCCAAGCCATCTCTGGAAGAACTGTGGCCATTATCGTTTGACTCATTAGTGCTGCAAACCCTCACTGCTGCTTAACTCCTGAGCGACCCAGGGCAGAGCCCCTGCCATATTTGTCAGTTTGATTTCTGAGGTGGTTGGAGGTTAACCTAGCTTTGGTTAACTTCCCCAAGTCAGCATTTCTAGATCCAGCTTCAATTTCTTTCAGTCCAGGGTAGTGCTGGGGGTGGGGCAGAGTGAGTCACTGTAGATAATCATGGTGTGTCGTGAACCTCCCCCTCTTTATAGGGGGAGAGAAAATTTCCCAGGGAAACCTGGATTTAAGTTTAAACCCTGGTGTAAGCCTTGACTTTCAAGCTGGTATTACCAGACACCTTGCCTTGGGGCACGAGGCATGCCTGTGATTGTCTCATTTGTCACTGTACAGGCCCTCAGGACATGCTTGGATGAGGGATCTCTGGTGTTCTTGGATCCTGGACTAAAGTATCATGGTAATACGATCCAAATATCACTGGAAGACAGCCCTGTGCTTATGGTAAAATATTAAAAAAATTTGGTGTAATCAAAGTATCATTGAATACTAGTTTGCAAAATTGGTGTTATGGGATGAATTGGATCCACCACCATAATTCATACATTAAAGTCCTAACCTCCAGTGCCTTAAGATGTTACTATATTTGGAAGTAGGGTCTTTAAGGAGATAAAATGAGGTCATCATAGTGGGGCCTATTTCAGTGTGGCCAGTGTCCTTATAATAAGGGGTACTATGCTGGGCTTGGCAGTGCATGCCTGTACTCACAGCACTTGAGGAAGGAGGATCGCCATGAGTTTAAGGCCAGCCTGGGCTACATACTGAGTTCAAGGCCAGCATGAACTACATAGCGAGACCTTGTCTCAAAAAGGAGGTGGGGGGACTTTGGGGACACACACGTACAGAGTGTGGACAATGTCCAGTGAGAACTTACACAGCGCCTGGTGGATAGTAGATGCTAAAATTGCATCTCTATTAGTGCTCAACCCTGAAAAAAAATTCTTTTTCTTCATTTAGCAGCTGGAAGGAGAGGGTCTTTGAAATCTGTGTGTTATCAATGCTTAATAGAGTATTTTAAATATCAGGTCCATACTTCAATGAGCAATCTGGTTTACAGCATGGCTAAGTTTGTACAACATTATTAATAAGTCGCCTCTGAAAAGAATAGGTCTTCATCATCTAGTAGCTGGCTAATACAAAAATATTTCTGTAACAGGTCAAAAGCATACACAGTGTTTTATGAAAAATATTGAAAAATAAGGAGAATTGAAGTCCTTCAATTCTAAGATATTGAGGAAGTATATTAATCAGTGGACAGTGAAATTCTAATATATCACCAACATTTATCATTATGATTGCTAATAATTTAGCAAACTGAGCATCATAAAATGAAGAAAGATATGTATACATAAAAGTACTGAAAAGCCTAACTCACTAGAAATGGAAAATATGATATTTACTATATTATCCTATATTGGCATACTAAATTTTTCTGGCCTCCAAATGACTGGTTGCTGAAAAAGTGGCTTAATGTAGGCATTTATTTATGGTTTTGGAAACTTCCAGAGAATGGAGACTGTGTCTTCCTAAACACAAGATTTCTAGGCTTGGCCATTAGCCTGGAATGATGACTCTATAGTTGATAAATGTTGAATGAACCCATGTGTGACTAATTTTTTTGGTGGATTTCTACTATCTGAGGAAAAGATGGTAGTATGCCAGGAAGGAATGTACATTATTACTTTCAAATAACGAAGACAGTTTATTGTAGTGAATTACATTGAAGCTTTATATATGACCCCCAATGTACATGAAATCATTTACCTCCATGCTATAGCAAAAGACACCACTGAACTACACAGAAACTCAAAGTGCTTTAAATGAATTAATATTGATGTAATGCAGTTCCAAATTTAATTAGATGTTTGAAAGGACACGCTTAAATATTTTTCATAATTTTCTTATCATTTTTTCTTCTCCTAATGCTGCTGACAGTCCCAAACATTGAACTCTATTTCTTGCAGTCTGTTTCTTTCTTCTACAGTATTTAGTTACCTCAAGCTTGTTTAGTAGGGTAAACTTATAGCAGAGATTTAAACATTTTCCCTTAAATGGAATTTGTAGAAAATGTGAAAATTTATATAACATTCGAAGCGACATTAAAAAGAGCAAAGGTGATTTTTAACACTAACCAATGGGACCAATGCCCCAGGGACAAAAGAAGAGCAATGTATCACATGTACACAAGTACACAGACAGATGTACGCGGGGACTTATGCAGACATTCTTTGCACCTGACATCTTGTGTATAATACACTTTTTACATTTGCTGTGTATTGCATAAATCCAGGTATGCACAGACACTATCTGATGTACAGCGTGTATCTGTCCTTACAGAGTAGGACTCTGCATGATGTTCTAAATAGCTTATTCATGAATTTTTTGAAAATATCCACACACAGGTTTTTATGCAGTCACATGTATTCAGAGACACCACAGTTAGTCATGATGTATGGGATCCCTTCTTAAATGTAGGATTCTTTAACAAATTGGAGTTGGTCAGCCTCAAAGATTGGTTGGCTACATCGTCGCCTGAGACAGTCTTGCTTATCCTTCCGAACAGACTCCGACATGGTCCTCGGCCGAAGCTCGGGTCTCCCCGGTGCAGTCACATGCCCTCGAGTCTCCACAGAGGCATTGACAGTCCTGCTCCGTCTCCAGTACTCAGTCATGGCCGAGAGTCCGTGTCCGCTAAGTGTCTCCACACTGCAGCTGCTCCTTGAGTCCCCTCCATGGTAAGAAGGCAGAAGAGATGGCAGTGTGGAGTCCTGGTTGAGCATTCTTGCCCTCATACTTCCAACGGTCTGGCCACCATAGGCCCCGAGTCCCAGTGCCTCGTACTGAATGGCCTCCTCGTAAGATGGCGGCCTTCCGGGACTCAGACCATCAACGTGTTGGAACACGTCGTCACCTGAGAGGGCCCCAGATGGCAAGCCAAAGCCTAGCACTGTTTGGCTGTGAAAGTCAGAGCCATTTTCCTGGACAATTCGGCCAGCTAGCTGGCTTTCTTTCCTCAAACTCTTCTTGATCTGGTCTCTGGTAAGGTCTTTGGATTTCCCAGATCCAGAGCTGGGTGCTTTGGGCAGTACTTTTTTGTGAGAGGCAAAAGAGAATGACATAGAGTGCTTTTTAATTTCTCTGTTGGGCTTGCTTTTGTCAGTCTTTGTGGTGAAAGACTGATGTCTGGTGAAGAAATTTCTTTTGGGACAGGAAGGAGAATCCACAGGTGAGCAGTCAGAGGACCCATCCAGGGAGCCACTGGAAAGAGCTTTGGGCACCACTCCGTGTGGCACTGCCAAACCCCGGCTCGCGTGCTTGATCCGCAGGTCTGCTGGTCTCTTGGTTTTGCCTTCTGCTGCAGAGAAGACCTCCTCTGGAAATGGATCTTCAGCTTCCTCCCTTTCAGAACAAGAGTCCGCCTGGGCCACGGTGAAGTTGTCCTCGCTTTTCGTTAGTTTTTGATTCATCATCCGGCCCTCGAGGCACTCCTGTGAGGGTGGCCTGCTGGGCTCTGACAACCTCCTGTCTGCCTGCTGGTGGAGGGAGCTTTTCAGCCTGGCTACTGTGCTCACAATGGGCTCCAGGCTTGACCCACAGGTGTCCTGTGGCCCTTTGTTGTCCAAACTGGCAGCCATGGCGGTGGGCACCTGGGGCTCCCCGGGGGGGTCATGCGCACGGGTGGGTTCGAGCTCCGGATCATTGCTGTCATAGGCAGAGTCATTCTGCAGGGTCGACATGTCTGGGGAAAGTTAAGAAACAGCTGAATTTTTGTTTAGTCTCTTTTAGAGATAACATTACAGGTCACCCTATATGTGCCATTATGATACCAGCTGATTCAGTGGAACCGTGTGGGGCTTGATATAACAAGAAGTTTACCACATTACATTTTGTTTCTTTCCAAATTTATCTTCAGATGAGAAGAAAGTAGGAAAAGTAAATGAATGAGGGGTGGAGGAGGTAAAAATGTGAGGGAGAGACAGGGAGTGAAGAAGGAAGAGGAGGAGGGCAATATTCCCTGAAAATGTATTGGTTTTAAATCTTAAAGTTGATTTTTGTGGATGCTCTTTTTTTTTTTTTGTTTTTGTTTTTTGGTGTTAGGGATCGAACTCAGGGCCTTGTGCTTGCAAGGCAAAGATTCTAACCACTGAGCTAAATCCCCAGCCCCTTGTGGATGCTCTTTTATTGGATCTGCTTCCATTTTAATGGACTTTGTTTCTCACTACTTAGAAACAAAAATTTCTTACCCTGACTATATAGCTAAGGTTACTTTGTAAAATTAGCAGTTCTCCATGACTTAGAATAAGAAGGGGAAAGTTCTAGACTGACATTGAAAGAGTATGCACAGTCTGAGAAGGTGCTTTGGGAAAATTCGAGGGCCAGGTTTTCATGTTTCGGCAACTTCCTTACAGACTCAGTCTGGTCCAGCTTGGTGATGGTGAGGGTGGCTTCTATTTCAAATACCAGGGATGCTTTACATCATTAGCACGGACTGGCAAACTGGCAGGAATGTCTGTCCAGAGTTGTGTAAATGACAGCATGTTATGTACCTGAACTGTCGGTGTGTTCCAGGGAGTCATCAGAAGCAACACAGGTGCTGGAATGAGTTGGAATATTCTCCCCAAATATTTCAAAACAGTTGTCAATGAGAAATTCCACCAATGTCTTCACCTGTGAGGAGAAATGAGCAGGTTGTCAGCTGAAAGACTATTTAGGGAGAGGCAAAGAATGAACACATATTGGGGGTCAGTTGTTAAGGAGGTCGAAGAGAACTGGAGATTTTTATGTGTCTGAAAGCAGCAGAAATTTGACACAAAAACATATTAAAGTTAGATATATTTGCTTTTTTGTGAGATATGCAGTTTTAACTGAAGAATTAAAATTTTTACTTTATAGTAACTAAATTTTTCATTTAAGCAAGCTGTTTCCCACAGTGATTGTTGGATTGGCAGAAGGGAATGCACAGAAGGGGGAACAAAGGCTTTTCTATCCAGGGAAGTATGATGTAAAAAACATGTCTTCTAGGATGGCAGAGGATTCAGATTTATTCCGTTTCATCAAATGCATTATCTAAGAGTGGAACTGTTACAAAAGCAGTCTGCGTTTTAGATTTTCACTGCTACTCTGAGTCACTTTGAGAAATTCAGAAGCATTTCATTGGCTTTTGCAAACAAAGGTGAGATCATCAATTGAGAGTTTCTCATGAATAAACAGAACAAACCTTGTTGTTCAAGTCTTTCTGTGCCTCAAATGACAAGTTCTGGTCATTCTCTAGGGTGAGCACGTTGGGTCCAATGCAGATGGCCAGGTTGCTAGAGTCCATCTTGTTGACCTCAGAATTCCTGCTGATCAGGTGCAGCACGGAGACCAAGTGTTTGAGCAGCAGGAGGTTGGGCTGGGGGAGCTGACCTGCAACCCTGGAACGAAGGAAGGGAATGTCAGTTTCAAGGGGCTGATGGCCTACCCAGCTTGCACGCAGCCTGTTGAAAGTTTCTGCCAAAACTAGACTTCCTTTAAAACGCGGAAGGAGCATTTTCACAACTAACAGTGTGAAATATTGTTCAGACACTTCCAGTGGTTACTGACACAGAATGAGACTGGTTAGCCACAAGGCCTTTGCACCTGGGACACCAACAATGCCACCTTTTATTATTTATATGAATCTTAAAGTATAAAGCACGGCTTGATGAAGTTTGCCTTCATCATGTATTTTTCTGCCACTCTGAGAAATTTTTACAGAGAATAAATCATATATAAAGGCATGTTCACAAATATGGTCAAGGGAGTGCTTAAATATTAACATTGTTACTAATGATAATAAATTTGAGTATGTATGTATGTATGTATTTGAGACAGGGTCTTTTCTATGTAGTCCGGGGTGGCCTTGAACTTGCAGTGATCCTCCTGCCTCAGCCTCCTGAATGCTGGGATTACAGGTGTGTGTCACCACACCTGGCTAATGTGAGTTTTTAAAAGTCTCACTTTCTCAAAAAATTAAATGGGCACGCCAATACATTAATGGATCCTTTACATTTCTCAGAATTATTGCTGTAGAATAATTTGATATGTAGGTAGAAAATTATTGTAATAATTTCAGGATTTTTTTTGAGAGGACAGTGTTGTCTTCACTTCTACAAATATTTTACTTAAAATATTTAGCCATGGGGGACAGTTATACAGACAGACTTTTTTAGGATATGGCAACAGCACTGCCATTTTAAAGTTAGTAATTTAGGATACTCTAATCACTAATAGGTCACACTTTGACTTACACATGTAATTACTCAGTTTTCATTTGTTCAATTATAAGAATACAGACTATGCTATGAATTTTCTGAACAAAACAATTCCTTCCAAATTGCTATACTGTGCATTACGGGATGTTTTATGGGAGAATTATTGCCTTGCATGGCACCAATAAATACAGGTTAAGGATAATCAAAACTCCTACACTCTGCTAGTTAGCCTGTGTTAAAGGGTTCAGGTATGATTGTTTTCTCAAACCTTTTTGAAGTCCTTGTATTTTTAGCTCCCTCCCCACCCAACTTCCCACCAACTCTTTGGATTTGTATTAAATTCACTTTGTAGTTTTTGAAGAAGTGCCTTTTTCATGGCTAATCCTAATTTCAAACATCTAGGATTAGTTGGGTGTGGTGGTCCGTGCCTGTAATCTCAGCACTTGGAAGGCTGAGGTAGAGGGATTGCCACGAGTCTGAGGCCAACCTGGGCTACATAGTGAGTTCAAAGCTGGCCTGAACTGCATGGCGAGACCCAGTCTTAAAAGACAAAAACAGAAATAAATAAACATCCAGGGCATCTCCTAGTTTTTATTCTGGGAGTGGATGAGCAGTTCCATCCCGATCCCCTAAACATTACCATTATTGCAATACATGAATCAAGAGACACTTTTGACAGTTTGGCTAAGGAGGAAAAGATGGAGATATAGGCGTGGCCTTCTGAAATGACTTTGAAGACTTACTGCTTCAGGGCCTCAATTCTGTCCTCCTCATCCTGCTTCTCCAGGGCGCCCATCCACTGCTCAAAGAGGTCGCAGGAGAGTAGCTTCAAGGGGATGCTACGGAGGAAGTCCTGGCGGAGGAAGGGACGTGTTGGCTTTGCGTCTCATCCTGTGCCGGTGCCATGCTGGGCTTTCTTCTTGTTTTCACTCCCTCTCGGGCTCCTCATGCCTACCCTGCCACAGACTGCCCCACCCGTGCCTCCTTTGATCAGTCTGAGGGAGCCTCTCAGACTCTGCTGTGTTTTAGGAGCTTCTGGGCAACAGGCGGAGTAGGAGGGGTGGAGCCCAGAGAAACTGGATTTAAGGCTACGGACTTGGCCATGAGACAAGCAAATTTGATGGCCTTTTCTCATCAAATTTTTGGAAGAACTTTGTCGAAATCTAGGATCACTGAAACAGGTGCTTCTAGAAACAACTAGAAGGCTCAACTAGAAAAATTAAACTCCAAGAAGAGCTGACGCTGCCTCTCGAGGAGAAGAGCCCACTCTTTGTTCCCCAGAAAGAGTGTGCGAGAGGCGGGAGGCAGTTGTTTGCCGCACGCAGTGGGCTCACCTTCAGGACCGCGGCCAGCAGGTGCACAGGGAGCCTGTCCAGGTCCACTGCGCCCCCGCAGTTCAGCTCCTCCTTCAGCTCCTTTCGGGCCTTCTCGCTGGCTGCTTTCCTGAATATTCCTTCAGTTGAAGGGCCTTTAAGGCAGAGAATAGCGAGGATGTCCTGTGGGAACAGATACAGAAACAGGAAGGTTACTCATGGCTTGGAGACACATACATAGCTTTGCTGGAAACCGAAACATGAAAATCTGTGTATGTGCTAGAGGAAGAAATTAAACAATGTGCATGAACAATTCCTAACTTCACCTGTCGTCAAATATCTTCCCCATAAAAACTAGTTCTCTTTATTATATTAAAAGTCTTCTTTTTTTTTTTTTTCCTGGCACTAAGAATTAAACTTTGGGTGGTCACACTGAGCTACATCCCCAGCCTTTTAAAATTTTGAGACGGGGTCCTGCTAAGTTGGTAAATTGCCCAGGTTGGGCTCAAACTTGCAATCCTCCTGCCTCGGCTTCCCAGAGTGCTGGGATCACAGGTGTTCACCACCTCGCCCAGCATATTAAGGTCTTGAGAAGAGTATTGGGATTGTATTGGGTTCCATTGCAATTGTTATCAACTGTCTCTCTTCACCCTGCCTTGTCTCTAGGAGTAGAATTTTGCACATTCTAAATTTACTCTGGGGCCTCCCTCCTTTCAAATACTTCCATGCAAACATTGGGTTTCTGGTATTTGCTGCATTCTATCTCTACCTGTCGACCTTTAGAAGTTACAAATTTTCAGCCTTAGCTCTGTGGAGTCAAGAAACAAGGGAGGAACCATCACTCTGAGTTCACTGACAAACACTCTTCATTTCTAGGACGCTACCAGGAAGCTCCTCTCCCAGCTGCACTTGGGTGTGGGAGCATCATTTCTTGGAGTGGAAGATTTGCAAGATCAGCCACAGTGAGTTTTGTATGAGATTCACATTCAGATTTCTCGAGGATTTTTTTCTTTCAGATCCAACAGAAAAGTGAAGTAGGTGACGAGCGAACGCACACAGGCTTACCTGAATGGGTCTGGGCAGCGTGCCATCCTCGCTGCAGATAGCTGACAAGGGCTGATCAAACAGCAGGGCTTTCAGCTCAGGCTCCAAAGCCCCAGAGAACTCTGAGGAGGAGGAGAGCTTTCTCGTGAGAAAGGGCCAGGGCCGCCCTGTCTTTCTCTTCTTAACTTCTACAGCCAAGAAAACAGGGGAAAGAGAAAAGTCAGACTCTAGCGGCACAAAGCAAAGATCCACATAAGAAAACGCTATCACTGGTCACATGGTGTCAGAAATAATTTTGAAAAATCGAGAAAGCGAAGGGCATGATTCTTGATCTAGAAAAGCAACCCCCAAACAACCACATGGTTCTCAGGGCAACCAGCCCCTACACATCAACACTGGGGTTCCTCAAAGGCCGCGCCTTTCCTGTTTTTATCTTCACTAGCTATTTGCTACAGAAAATAGCAAAACCCAACTGTATGGGTCAAAAACAACCATTTTAACACACTGGCCTTGATAATTACAGGGGACATTTTGGATCAAATAGATTATTTTAATTTCTTCTTTGGTGACAAAAACGAAACTATAGAGAGGGAAGTGACTTGCTCGAGATCTTTTTGCAGGCTCTCTGCTGGGCAGGCCACCAACCCTTCGCAGCCCGCTAGCTCTGGGCGGCCACTAGAGGGAGCTACTTCACCCCGTACCTGTGGTCCCCTGCCTTTCTCTGCTGCTGTTGCAGGGCGGGTCAGATTGCGGCACAAGGCTGCGACCCGGACCTGGCAATTGCGAATTATCAGTAACACGTTACCAAGTAGTCTGTTCTTCTAAAATCCAGGAGACATGTCTGCAATAGATATTGCATTTCAACAGTTTCCCTCGCTCCTTTCCTCCCTCTCTTCTTTCCTTCCTTTCTTTTTTCCTAATTACAAAAGTTATGTTTTCTAAGTGATTGGCATATGCTACTACACATTTTATACTAGCAAGTGGAAGAAGAATGAGAGTGAAGCGGCCTGTCCTGATACTTCAGGAATACTGGGTAACGGTTATGTTATAACGAAATACATTATGAAAAAACGTAAGAGTAAATGGCAGGTTCTTTGAGATTTGAGATCAGCAGCAGTTGCTTTGTGGGTTCTTAGATACAGTCTCCATTAGAGTAGGAAGAAAATGCAGAGGCACTGTGTATTTTTCAAATGCACACATGCTTTCACTAGCGAGGCATAGACGGTCAGGACATTTCCCGGCCCACCAGAAAGCCTTGGCAGAGTGGGGCGGCTGGCTGTAGACGGGGTTTTTCCTCTGACAGCGCTCTCTGCACTAGCAAGTTGGAGCAGGCCTGCCAGTTAAGTGTTAATGCTCTGTGGTCTGGAACAGAGCACTTAGAAACAAATTCCTAGTAGAGTAAACGCACTGTGGTTTTGCAAACCAAGAACGCTGGTTATTAGCACTTACAAAAAAGATCAGTATGTTTTCAAAACTCACCAATTAGCTGGCAGATACTGTCTTTACTCTCATATGATGCCAAGAGTGGGTGTTCCTTGATGTCACCCTAAAATATATATTTATTTCAGTTAAAATAATCACTAAAACTTATTCGGTCTCTCTTTACAAAACACACATGACATTTTGTTCATCTTAATATACTGCATTTATGGTGTTGATTTAATACCCTGATAATTAATCCAAATAACATTCAATTAAAACAGAAAACTTTCCATTTTCTAACAGTGCAAATAAAAAGCTTTAAAACTTGCTTTCTTACCTCTGACTGACATTTGACCAAAGTCTCCATATTATTGGCATTTAGTGTTTTGGGCTAAAAGAGAAAAAATAGGAGTAAATGTCTTTGGTTCTTGCCTGTGGAAAATATGAATGAGTATAAATGTAAAAGGGGACATACAACATCGAAGCTGCTTATCAACTTCATTGGAGTTTGTGCTGCGTGCGCAGGGCTGAGTCTCACTCCTGTGGGGCTCCGACTCTGTCTGCAGAAAAGCATACACAAAAGAGTTACGAGATGGAACAACTGGCCAGCAGAACAAGTTGGCCGATTTTGGCACCACTTTGCCAAAACACTATCCGAAGAATTTTCATTTAAAATCAGTCTGTTACCAAATGTCATGTGTTATTAAAACCAGCAACTGAACACATTTAATTTCTGCATTTTTTAAGCCAGATACTTTTACCGTCCCAACTTTGTTCTTCATTATTACATTCCTAGTCAAGAGATCATCTGAATATCAATCACAATAACCACCGATAATTTTTTGAAGTGCTCACAAGTACTGTAGTAGGTGTTCTGCATACTTTTTCATTAAATCCAAGAAATAAAAAATATATTCCCATGATACTACTTATTCCCATGACAGTAAACTTAGGCCAGAGATAATATTTACAGAATTCCTATATCTAAAAAAGTGCAGCCTTCACATTGAAGTCAAGCATTCTGTGTTCAGAATCTAACGCTGCCTCCTTTTCTTTGACACAGCTATTTTCAGCTGTGTATGATCTTGATCAGCCATGACCTGCTCAGCAGTTTATTTTCTAGTCCTTTAGTCTGTAGTACTTACCCTCGGAAGGTCTCGAGCCAGAGTTCTTTTACCTCTGGTGAACTGGGGGAAACAGCAGACACAGCATGACACTCTGCTCCTGCTAATCCACCGGCAGAGAGAAGGAGGCTGAGCAGCCTTAACTTCACGTGCTGTGCATTATAAGCGGCAGGGGCGGGCAGGTGGAAATTCAGAGTATTACAGGGACCGGAAAGACCATCATGGGCTGTCACACAGACAGCCAGACACCGCACGACTCTCACTTCCTCATTCCTTTTAGGGCAGCAACAGTTCTCTCTTTCCCCTCCTCTTCCACTTCAAAGTAAAAAATCTGTAAACTACACTAAGGGTGGAAAAGATGACATGGAATAGAGTGCATAGGTGAAGGCTCTGATTGATGTCAGAGGTGGGATGTGCGAATAAGAAATCGTGTTATTCTATGCGCAAACATCATTTTATTTTCTAAAGTGGTAATTTCAGGTACCCCTCCCCCTCCCACGGATCCTGTTTGAGGCTGTGTCTCCTTCTGCCCACCATCTGCTCTTCTTGCCAGGACCAGACACCGACGAGCACCCCTGGGTGCAGGACACTGTCATAGCACAGTCCCTCCTTTGATATATGCAACCCACCAACCCACCAACACCCGGTTTCTTTGGAATTAGGAAGACAGTCCACTGAGCCAGTTGCCAACATTAACCCCTTTCCTTTCCGTAATGCCTAGTGAAATTTATAAATGCTAAATTTATAGTCAGATCAATTCTGAAACTGAATGAAAAGCAAAAAATTCCTTTGGTCAGACCCATTTCAAGTGGAAATGGGAGAGTGATTTTATCTGTGATCCCTCCTTAGGCATAAGAGAGAATTTCTCGTCTTTTCTATAGATAAAAGTCTACATAAGAAATAACTTCCTCAACAGTAGAATGGGCACATAAACCGAGACATTCCTACTGTGTGCTGAGTGGTGTGTCGCGCTGAGAAGGAGCAGCCTAAATGCACACCTGACAGTCTGTGGAGGAAGGAAGAGCTGAAGGGTGCTACTGGGCATGCTCCTGTTAGCGCAAAGCACAGAAGCAGCAAGAGTGACCTGTGCTCTGAGAAGCTGGACAGCAGCTTCCCAAAGGGGACAGATGGTGACTTCGAGGGGACAGACAGGACTTGGACAGCCCTTTTATGGATCTGGATGCTGCTAGACTTATGTGTACATTTCTGTATGTGTGTCCTTTAAGAAAAAGTGGAAAAATAACCTGGCTTAATGAATCATTAGCACTTTTAATCCCCAAAGCTTTTCGTGTTCATAGCTCTATTTTCTTTATACTAAGCAGAAGTCATATGAGGCTTGCTTAAAGCTTCTGGGCACCAAAGCGCGGAACCCTTGGAATCTGCCCTGTAATTCAGCGCCTCCGTGCATGACCTAAAGATAGATGCCAGTTTCAATGCTTCCCCGAAGCGACACAGCTCTTAAAACTGCTGCAGCACAGCGCCAGAGTTCACCCACCGTCCCCAGGGCGGCTGCAGGCACTACCCCGTCTGGTTGTCCCTCTTTGGCTTTGATAACCTCTGAAACAAACGCACTGAGTTTGTAACGCAGAGGGGATGTGTGCGCTCATTGGAAGAGCGCTCGCTCAGCGTGTGGGCGCTGCGGGTTGGTCTCTGGCGCTCACGCCGAGCTTCGCTTCGCTTGGTGCCAGGCATTCAGGTAGGTGTTTAGTGAATAATTTCTGAATAAATGCATACACTTATAAAACAGTCACTACATGTTATAATATATGTTCTTTACTAGCATATATTTTATGAATTTTTCTTCGCTTGAAAACTTTTCAGATTTTTCTAAGAAAATTGTATATATTGTTACAACTAAAGTATCCTAAATTGAAATAGTTCCTTCTTTATAGTTTTTCTAATTCTTAGATTTCTTTTCTCTATTATGCACTGTACCATGTAATATGCATTCTACCAGTGGTTAAAAAATTGTGCTTTTTATTTTTTGCCATGGAATTCCATATTCAAAGAAAGATGGCTCTGGAATGCCAGTGTGTGCACCGCTTACTAGTGGGATGTATTCTGAGAGATGCCATCTCAGGGGACTTCGTTGTGTGACAATCGGAGAGTATCTGTACACAAACAGGGGCCCAACATCACCAGGTGGTGCAACCTTATGTGACTCCGTTGTCTAGATGATGTTGATGGAGACATCATCATGTGGCACGTGAATGTATATAAATATTAAGAAAAAATTTTTAAGTATGTTTCTTCAGTGGGGGAAGGGTGGGAAGTCATGGTCTGTTCCCTGGCCTCGTCTCTTGACAAATGCAAGTTGGTGGCCCTTGAGGAGATTCCAGAAAACTCAAGGTTTGTTCTAGCTTTTCAAAGTGTGTCCAGATATGCTTGGGGCCCTTGAGACTGCTTTGGGGGACCCGTGAAGTCAAAATTACTTTTGTAATAATACTACGATGCTATTTGCTTTTTAAATTGCTTTGTTTTTTGGACATGGTCTCACTATGCTGCCCAAGCTGGCCCCAAACTCACAGGTTCAAGTGATCCTTTTGCTTCAGCCTCCCAGGTCCCCTGGACTCCAGGTATGCTCCACTGTACCCGACTTGCTTTTTGAATTTGTATTCTCTTGAGGACGAGATGGCGTTGCCTGTAGGCTGCAGAAGGTGTGGTAATCAAGGAAACACGTTCTTGTGTTGAAGATTTTCTCAGCTTTAATCCCTCTTGGGGTACACACTGATAGTCAAAACTTAACAGAATTGAAAGCTCCTGAGAGTTGTCAATAATTTTGTAAAGGCTGCTGTGATTAAAAACTTGAAAACTGCTGATTTAAATCTTCTGTCTGGATGTGAGAAAATTCTATATTCTTGCTGTGCATCGTTTGCCTTTTCTCTTCACTCTGACAGCCGCTGCTGCTTCCAGTTGAAACTCCCTTCCAGCTATGTTGTCTGCTGATTCCTCACTGCTCCAGGTTTACAGTTTTACTAACAGTTTTGAGAAATCTTAGTGCCAGGAAATACGCTTTTACGGCTCTTCTCAGTCCACGGGGCCATGATTTCCCAAGCTCTCTGTGACAGCACTGAGCCTGCCATTGCCCCTGTGGGCTTCATTCCCTGCTGCCACTTCCAGGCCTCAGCTTCTTTTTGGTGATCCCTTCTCAGTTTTTCTAATGGCACAAATATCCTGCACTACAAACTCAGCCGTTAGCATGTGGCAATGGGGCAAAATGTGGATGTCAAAGTCAGTTGGATACAGCAAGTGCCATTTCCCTTTGGATATGTTTTTTTAAAGCCTTTTGAACTTCTATGCGAGTTTTTTTTAAATGGTACCGTGGATGGAATCCAGGGCCTTGTACATGTTAGGCAAGTACTCTACCAGTGAGCTACACTCCCAAATCTTTTACATCTTTTACATTTTGGAATAAAGTCTTGCTGAGTTGTCCAGGCTGGCTCTAAACTTGTACTAGCCATCCTCCTGCCCCAGCCTCTCAAAAAGCTGGGATTATAAATGTATGCCACCATGCCCAGATCTTAGTGAGATTTGATAGCTTCTGGGATTTGTATTTCTTCTTCCTGCAAAGGACTATGTCTTTCAATTTATTATAAAATATAGTAAGAAATAGATGTATATATGTTCATTTTAGTAACAACTATTTTGAAAAATGGAATAAATGGCTACATTTTTGTTAACAATATCATGGCAACTTTGGACGTTTTATTTTTATTATTTATTTATTTATTTATTTTTGGTGCTGGGGATTGAACTCAGGGACTTGTGCTTGTGAGGCAAGCACTCTAACCATTGAGCTAAATCCCCAGCCCTTGGACGTTTTAAAAAGATGACATGATTGAACGTAAATGTAAATTTTATTGAATTTTAAAAGTGCCCTCTAATCTAGTGTCTTCTCTTCTTCTCCCTGTCCTTCTTCTTTATTTGAGGCTGAATTGTGGAATTAGATGTGGTCTTTCATTGACACCAAGTCTCCGGGTTAAATGGGTCTTAATGTCAGATCCATTCGATTTCCTTCAATTGTCTAAGATTATTCTTTAATTTTTCAGTGTTAGAGGTTGAACCCAAGGCCTCAGCACACACTCTTCCCCTGAGTCCCCACCCAGCTTGTTCTGGAAGTTTTCCAGGGCTGCGTGCATTGCTGCTCTTTGGAAAGCCAATCCTTCATGAGGCAGAAGGCTCCTGGTTGTGTGAAGAGGGAGCCTGCTTTCCAAAAGTTTCCATCTTTAATCCTAATTCTCTTCTGGGAGACAAAGTGCAGAGGCTCAACATCTTCTCAATCATTGCGTCCTTCCCCAAACAACAAAACCTCTTTTATTTAATTGAGATGCCTTCAGTGCCTTCATCATCCCAGCAGGCAATGTTCTTTTAGACACAATGTTCTATCATTCACTCTGCATCCTTTGATTCCAAGACTAACAAGGCAGGTGGAGTCTTACATAACTCCTCCTCATGTGCCATTCCCGGGGCCAGATATTTTCAGATTCGTCACTGCACACAGTCGTCAGCAAGTTACTCTTTGGTGTCTCTCTGTTTCCTAGGCGAGATGAGTGGAGCTCCCTGGCTTAAACTGCGCATGTTCTCAGCTATGCTGGAATGTCTGTGTCCTGAGCTCTTTGCACGCTTCCTCTTGGGGTCAACCTTCAGGGGAGCTTCTGTAAATGGAGACAAGTTGTCTGGACCTTGTCTATCAATTTTTTTTTTTTTTTTTGGTGCTGGGAATTGAACTCAGGGCCTTGTACTTGCTAAGCAAGCACTCTGACCACTGAGCTAAATCCCCAGCCCCTTGTCTATCAATTTATATCAGACAAGTCTATATGAATCTTTATGGGGAGTGCTTACCTAGCAAATAGAGTCGGATTTAGGGCATGATCCTAAAAATGCAAAAGCTCCTTTTGTCAGTTTCATGAATAATAATAAGCAAAATACAACTCACATTATCTTTAAGAAATACAGAGTACCAGTGGTTTGCAGAAGGTTATATTGACAAATTTTTCACTTTAGTGTAATTCTTCTGTTATGGCTTATATCTAGATGTTCTCCCCATAGCCTCATGTGCTACATTCAGAGCTGGCTGAATGTAGGGTGTGTAACACTGGGATTAAGGGTGTGTGGTACTAAATTAGTCCACTGATTGGAATCAGAACAGTTCTGGGAATGGATAATGGAAGCCCTATCCTGAGTGTGGGTGATACCAATCAATTGACTTATAGCCTGGATAGAAATATAAAGGGAGAGAGGGAAGGCAGGATTGCTGCTGCTGCCTGCTGCTTGTTGCCTTCTGCCTGCCACACCATGAACTATTTCTCCTCTATGCCACTCCTCTGCCATGCCACACTGCCTTGGAACCAGCTGGCTATGGACTGAAACCTCTACAAACTGTGAGCCAAAATAAACCTTTCCTCCCTTAACTTTGGATGTTGGGCATTTTGTCTCAGCAATGGGAAAGGTAAGACACCATCTGTGGACTTTCCATGGTCTAAAGTAACCAAGGGAAGTACTGAGTTATCTAGGATCAAAAATTAGTAGTAACTGTGGTAATAAGAAGGAATAAGTTAGGGCTCCAATATTTAGAAAAACAGAATTTTTTTTTGGCTCTTCTTATATACCAGACTGTTAATAGGAGAACCCAGAGTAAGGTGCCAGTATTTGATCTGATGGCTATCATCTAATTGATAGGTCTATTTCATGACTGATAGAGAATCCCCACTGATAGCTGCTCTTGGAAGGGGGTCAGGAGACTTTCTCCTGCCATTAGTTTCACCCTGTCCAAACATAGTTCCCACATGGACAGGTTCTATATCCTCATTTCTGAAGATCTCACAGTCATTTAAATTACAGTTTTCTGAGCAATGGCAGAAACATTCGAAAACACAGTGTGAAGTTTGGAAGGAGTTATATAAAAATATTTTTAAAAAGACAAATGATCAGTTTTGCCTTTTCTGTAGACAAGAGATTCTTGTCTCCCACAAATTCCTTTTAACAGCAAGTTTGCTTCATCCTGCATGAAAAGAGCCTGCAGATCATGGAACAGAATTTCAGTAGCTTCTTGCAGGTCAGGTTGAAAGAAATCTCAGTGAGGTCCCACCTGTAAAGGTATTTCTGATATCAGGATTTTCATCCTTAGTTTCTGCTCACAACCAACTTTTCTCCTAAGACCAGGCCTTTGCTTTCACTGTGGCAGGTCAGTAAGGGCAGTCTGTTTCTATGCTGGGTGTATGTTTGTGTATCTGTAAGTACTTTTCTACTTGTCTTACATCCAGGCTCAGTGGCCGCTTCGGTCCTGCCTGTTGTGAGCAGGACTTGGGAGGTCATTTGTCCTGCTTGTCCTACCCCGATGGCCTGGGAAGCACTAATTTGAGCCACAGTCTCTTCATTCTGAGAACATGCCCCTTTCCTGGGACTTCCCCCCCCGTAACTCAGAGCTCTGCATTCCTTCACTATATTTGTGCCAGTTTTCCGCATTGATGCTTATTTTCCCAGAGTTCACGGTTTCTTCACGGACTTCTGCATTGATCTGGAAAGTTCGTAGTATGAATTTTTTTTTTAAAGGGGGACTTCAGGCTTTTCTTTATACCTTCTTCGCCTTGTCCACATGTCATATGTTTTAGCCACATAATCTATCGTCATTCCCTAAAAGTGTCTTCCTGTTTTCCAAGACTTTCCAGGACAAACTGGTTTTTCCTCCTGGAATGCTGTCCACCCTGACATCTGCTTTGCCGTATCCCACCTGTTCCTGGACTCCAGCACCAGCCCTTCCTCCTCTAAGAAGAGGCTCTTCCAGATTGCATCAAACTCCCTTCTTTGCCTCATCATTAGACTGAGTCAACTTTGTCTCTACAAGTGCCGCGCAGGGTATTTTGCATACAGTAGTACTATAATTATTTTCCCCACTAAAATTGTGTGATGAAATGAGAACATTGAAATCTCTCTGTATATTTCCTGATATTGAAATTTGCTACCTTCACCATTTTAAACAAAATGTTTTTGGTTCATTCTTTGTTACGATGCAGCATTAACTGTCCCTGCCAGGTTGGATATGGATCTGCCCTTGGGGATTAGTGGAGCACACTTCTAGTTGTGCCTGGCTGGGTCATAGAGGTGTGGTCTTGGGGGGATATGGTCCCTTGCCCCTTCCCCTCTGGCACTCTTCTGCTTTGCTTCTTGGCCACCATGAAGGAAGGAGCTTTGTTTTGCTATGATGTCTCTGGCTTAGAGTCAACCAATCATGGACTCAAACCGTAAGCAAACTAAACCACTCCTCCTTTAAGTTGTGTGTGTTGGGTATTATGCCTGTGTAACAGGAAAGCTATCAAACACACCGACCATCTTGCGGGCCATCTTTTTTTGGTGTGGATTCTGAGGATGCCCTGGAAATCAGGATTTAGAATAAAGGTCTGAGGAGTCAGCTGTGGCTTGGTTATTCTGACAGGTATTCCAGCCAGACAGAGCCCCAGTTCTCACCTGTAAACAAGGATCTGGGAACCAGAAACCTGCAAGTACCTTGTCCTGTTGTTTCTCTTACATGGTGACACATTACCTGCCTCTCGTCCAGGGTACTTTTAGAAATATGTGGGCAGGAGGGATGTTGCTGGAAGAGACATTTCAAGGACTCCATAGCCCTGAGACTCATAGAGGGCCCGAAGGGTGAGGGCAGGTAGGGACTCAGTGTGGGGCAGAATAAAGCCAGGTCTTCTAGGGTTTTATTTTTTTCTTCTTTTTGTCAGAAAAGGGGCTGTTCCTCTGCCTAATCATAACTCCTCTTATTGTACTGGTGTTACTTGACTTTCTCTAAGGTTTGCTAAGCCCACAGTGTCCCACGAAATAATGCAGAATGTCACCGTGTCTTGCAGAGTAATTCACTATACTCACAGATACCCGCATTCCTGTGGTGGTGCGTGCATGTATTTAAAATTTGCCCCTTATATTTTTGTGAAAAATTAGTTTATTCTTGTGTTGGAATACAAAATAGCCTTGGCATAAAATAATATTCGAAGAACTCTGCATTTTCAGAAAGCTGGCTTGAAAAATAAGAAAAGCTGGGACAAAAACGATCTTTTAAAACTGCCTTTCCCACTTACAGAGATCAAGATGAAAAACTAAAAATAAAACATTTTGAGATGAGGTGATTAGAATCTGTATCTCAGAGAATAAAAAATTACCATAACGTCATGGGCGAAGCTCAGTTAACTGCATACATCATTCTAAGAGCCAAAAAAAATCTCTTCTGTCTGGGGTTACTTTGGTCTGAAAAACTGCACAAAGAAAACTCAGAGTCAAAATGGTACAGTGGCAATTCTGGGCATCCATTACTTACAATATAATCTGGTAGTTTTTTTTTTTTTTTTTCTTAAAGAAAAAAAGAAAAAACTATGAAAATGGAAGTTCTTTGTTTGGAGCCTGCAAAATTCATCTGTAGCATTTCAAACTTTCGAACAAAAGTTTGAACAGCTTCTACTGTGGAAGAATGTTTAGTTAGTCTCACGTTATTTAGAGATATACTTGCTGTAATTTAATCTGATTTTTTTACTTAGCACTTTCTTCATTTGTTATATGAAAAAAAATTAGAGTTTTTACTTCCCTGTTTAAATTGTTAAAAAGTATCTGTTATTTTGAATGTGTGTGGTCCCACTTCCATGTGCTATCTCCTGAGAGACTCTTAGCAGTGGCTCCCAAAGGCAGCTCCAGGCCCGCAGGACTGGGTGATGTGGGCAGTGTGGCCACACAGGTCTTGCCCAAGGAGAAACACGATCTCTGGGCATCATGAGAGTAAGCAAAGAAACATATTTTGCTACTGTTCCTGGCTGCACACAGTTTACTTAATGGCGTTTTTAGGATCACTTGGTTATTTGCTGGTTTTCATACTTGTATCTTGTCCTGAAATTAGACTACAGGCCCTCAAAATGGAGAACTTCCTTCTGACACTCCAAGACAAACCACTAGGACATGTCTCTGGTCCACAAATATGCACTTTAAGAATGAGCAAAATGACAAGTTCCACTGTCAGAAGTTACACTTCTGCTTTTATTAACTATTTGGGCACATTTTGCTTCTGATTGCTGTGCTCAATGGGGGCCACTCCAAAAACTGTCCAAACATTAATACGAAGAATAAGCCCCAGAACTTTTGTTATGTAGCTCAACTGAGATAAGGTGTCTACTGCTTGGCTCATTAAATTGGAGGTTGGAGATCTAACTAAACAGCCTTTGCTAATTTTATATATATATATAT
>PVJO010025467.1:0-22690 GCA_004026905.1 Hystrix cristata
TGAATATTTTTCTAAAACATTAAGAGATGTGAAACCAGGTAAATCAAGATGCAAACGATTAGGCAAATGACACTGTATTTCCAGACCAGCCATATTAGTTTTCTTCCATCTGCCCCTTTCAAGGCACCTTCCTGCCCTCTGTCCTGAGAAGATGATTATAGACTACATGTCCAGGACCCAGGCCCCCTTTCTACTTAGTTACTTTAGGTTGAGTTTAGCCATTTAGAAGTTCTGGGAGAAGAGAGTAAGGAGAATGAGCTCATAGGATTTACCACCATGCCCTTTCTCAGCATGCTCACATCAAAGTCACTGTGAGCCCTGTCTAGAAACAGCTACGCTGTGTCATTCAGAACCGAGAACCAATATGCCTTTCCCTTAACCGTGTTGTCTACTCATTCCTGTCCTGTGATCTGAGGCTGATAAAGCCTATCATATTCCAGGCACTAATTCTTGAGTTTTCCCAGCACCCAATTCTTTATAAATAATTCTGTGTATGTAAAGACGCTTCCTATCATCCTATTTTAAATGTACTTTCTGCTTCCTGTTGCAACCTTGACAGATTAAATGGCAATTCTTTTCAAAACATGGGATTTTTTTCAAATTACAGTGTAGCCTTTTAGAATTTATTAACATAAACATCAAAGTCAAAATGTGGCATTTAAAAATATAAACAATAGTAAAAAACAAGTTTTTACTATTACGTATTAAACATACAAAACGTAATGATTGAAATAATATAGTAACAGGTTAAAAAATAAAAAGAAAAGAGCACAGACTACAAGGTACAGACAAAAGCCCAAATAGATGTGTGTGTGTGTGTGTGTGTGTGTGTGTGTGTGTGTGTGGGTGTGTGTGTAATAAACTGACCATTTTAGGATAAAAATATAACTTTCATTAATTTCAAATATCAGTGACACTAAAAAGAAAAACTTCTTTAAAGATTATGTAATGTAACTATCAGTTTAGTTAGTAAAAATGGAACCCTACTGAGTACAGAATTAGAGTGCAGAAAAAAAGAACTGGAGAAGTATGCAGATTGCAGTATAGGTAAATAAAATGATGGCTTTGGAATGGGATTATTCATCTACACTTATGTCATACAGCAAATGAACTTGACAAAATACCACACATAGAAGTTGAGGATTGGCAAAATAATTTCTTCAAAACTATTTTTGCCTATATTCCTTATGAGCAATCTTAATTGCCATATTATCCAACATTAACTCTACACAGTACTGTTAAGTGACAAGGGAACATTCTTTGAAATAATCTGATAGGCTAAATTTCATAGGACAGAGCATGGAGTAAGAAAATGTGGAGCTGCTAGAAGTGGTCTCTGATGTTGAATTGTGCAATCCAGCTGACCTGTCAGATTGGTCAGATCGCCTGGGATCAGTCTCTTATGTGTGCCAAAAGTAATAACTACCTCCCTGTAACTCAGGGAGACTACTTTTCACTGTAATGAAGGATCCAAAAGAACATGAAAACTCCGAAGTTTGATGTCAAAAAATGTTCAAAGGAGCTAGGGATTTAGCTCAGTGGTTAGACTGCTTGCCTTGCAAGCACAAGGCCCTGAGTTTGATCCCCAGCACCAAAAAAAAAAAAAAAAAAAAAATCAAAGGAAAATCAATTAAGAAAAACAATTAAAAGAACCTATAAATTCAAAACAAATGAAGTTCCAATATTTGGGATGAACAAAACAAAATTCCTACAGATTGGCAGTTTTGTTCTTACGCATACCAACCTCCCTAAAAGTCTTGATTACATAAGGAAATACATCTCTTGTATTTGAAGTCTACAGGCAAACTGGGAGTTGTTCATTAATTGACAGTTTAAAAAAATATTAAAGAACTAGAACCAGAGGCAAGAAATAAACAAAAAATCTATCTATAGTTTGTTTTGCATTGCAAAGTTATTAAAATGTGAAACATCATTATATTTCTAGTAAAACACCAAATATTTCTGCATCAATGAAGACACTGAAAATTATTTACATTTTATGTTTTACACGTAATGAATATATGCTTTTTTATTGCCTAATAAAGCCTCTGTTTCTTTTTTTTTTCTTTTTTTTTGGGGGGGTGGAAGTGCTGGGGATTGAACTGAGTTACTAGGCAAGCACTCTACCACTTGAATTAAATCCTCAGCCAAAGTCTCTGTTTCTTAAAATATCAAGTAGTATTTCATAGATTCCTACAGGAAACATTTGTGCCTTAATACCAATGCTATATAAGAGGGTAAAAAACGCTTTGATAGTTCATGTTTACAAAACATCCCCCCAAAAAGACCCAATGACTCATTTCCCTCACCTATATAGAATCATTTTAATTTTAAAAATTATTAGAATAATGTGTCCAAGAAAGGGAAAATTCATAAGAAAATGACATTTGAAATAATTGAATTTAATTCAAGTTTCAGTGAGATTACAAGAAAAATTTTGAAGTAACACCTGTTACAATAAAGAAGAATTACACGAGAAATCAAGACAGGAGAACCAGTGAAGACTATAGGAAAAAAAGTATTACTAAAGAAAGCAATGACTTTAGATATGAACACACCAGATATTAAACTGTAATAATACGTTGATATTTATAACTAATATCTTATCAGATCATAACATTTATTTTTAGTATAAATAACAGGTTAGATAATTTTAAAAGATGAATGGCAAAAATAAGATGGTCTAACACATAAAAAGCTTAAATTTAAAAACAAATATTAGAAGGAATAGATCCAAGAACACCATCAAATTTATGGGAAAGAAAGGAAAGGGAGTGGAGAGGAGGGAAGTAAGGAAATAACAAGGGAAAAACGGAAAATGAAATTCTCCACGTAGCATTGAGACAATACGGTGAAATTCTGCAAGCCAAAGATGGAGTGAACGTTTCAGAAACAGAAAAGGTGAATGGAGACTGTCTACAAAGGAGTTTCAGAATTATAAGCGCTGACTCTTCAAGGACAAGACAAGAAATGAGGGAAATTGCTGTATCTTTAATGTGCTGAAAGAAAACACGTTTTTATTTAGATTGGTGTAATCAGTAAAACCATCTTTCAAGAATAAGAACAGTATAATTGGTAAAAACATCCTCCAAGGACAAAAATAGATTTAAGGGTAGACAAGCACAGAGTAAAGATACTATCACACACAAACACACAACAGACTTTCTGACTTCAAATAGACAGTAAAGTCAATGAGTACAGTTATTTTAAAACTAGGGTTTAAATGGATTGTGAAATAATAATGAGCCCCAAAATGAGACATACAATATGAGCAATATAAAAACCAGAGAAGCACCAAATATTAGAAATGAATCAAATTACTAAAAATGAAATATGCCTAAAGTGCCACAGCAAAGTTTTTAAATAAATAGTAAAAAATATTGTATTAACTAAGTATGAAATTAATGTATAATTGTATTTACTACTATCAAACAGAATAGAAATAGAGGAAAAGTGTGAGAATTATACAGATTACTACCATCAGGTAAAACATCCAAAAATCCAGGGAGATACACAGATATCAAATTACTGGTATAATGAAGAAAAAGTTCAGTACCAACCACATATCTCAAGAAATTATATACATTTTCAGTATGAAACACACTACCAGTTTATGGACCAAGATGCATTAATAATTTTAGTAAGGATTATGATCGAGCAATGAACAATGTGCTTTCAACCGGAACTTACAGACGACTTCACCAGAATATCAGGTCTTTTCTTTTCTTTTCTTTTCTTTTCTTTTCTTTTCTTTTCTTTTCTTTTCTTTTACTTTCTTTTCAAGAATACCTAGTGATTATTAAGAATCAACAGCTTGACCAAATGTGCAGTGAATGAAGACAAATACAAAAGAATGTGCATATATATAACGTGTGTGTGTGTATACATACATATACACACACATAAATTGACCTGAATATACGTTGCAGAAATATACATTGCGCACACGCACACACACGCGCGCGCGCGCACACACACACACACACACACACACACACACACACACATTATTGGCCTGAATATATGTTGCAGAAAACATGGTGGTGTCCTTTGCACACTGTAGAATCAGAAGGGACCTAGGGGAGCCCTCTGGGGTAATGGAGATGCGTTGTACACTTTGATCTGTGTAGTGGTTACACAGTCACATACACTTCTGAGTATTCGCCAAGCTGTGCACTTATCATAGCATAAACTGCTTTTCAAAATTTTTCCTTAACAAACAAATAAAATATAGCTGCAGTATGAGTGTACATAATATTGGTGAGAAAAATTTCAACCATGAAATAAAAGAAAGATCAAGAAATTCATGTAAAAAAAGAAAAATTTGTAAATAATCATCCAAAAGTACAACTTTTGTAAACAGAAAGTAGAGCAAAGAACGCAAATAAAGAAATTGAAAGACAATAATGATGACTCAAACAATGAAAATGAAGAGTAAAAATACAGAATGTTCTTTGAAATACTGAGAAAATATTGAAAAGCACTTCAAGTTACATATAGAAATATGTAGGAAAGATAAAAGAAATATATATTTAACAAGAGGAGACTTCTACTACAGATTTAATATAATGCCTAAACAGTGTTTTTGATGAAAAGAAACGAATCACTAAAATAGAAAAAATCTAACTCATCCAACATGACTCAAAATAGAAAACCAGAACGATCTTATTTATAATCATTAATGAAATGGGAACTCTAATCAAAATCTTTTCACCAAGAAAATAACAGACCATAACAACTTTAAGGGCATGTTCTGCCACATATTCAAGTAACAAATATTTCTGATTCACACTAAAGAAGGAATATGCTCCAGTGTTAGGAAGTTAGCATATATCCTTCAATACAAACAAGATAAAGACACAGACAAATTATAGGTCAGTCTCATCCAGGGATAGGAGCAACAAAATGACTAAAGCAAGTATTAACAAATGAACATATCAATATGTAAAAGAGATACTATTGTTAATCAATTTAAGGTTGGTTTGACATTTCAAAATATATTATGTAAAAATATATTGTATATTATATTAAATATATAATATGTATAATATGTAAATATATAATCAGGCATATTAAATGAATAAAATGAAAACTATGATTATCATAATAGGAATGACCACAGTGGTAAAGAAATTCAATATCCATTCTTGACAAAGCATCTCAGCAACTGAGGAATAGAAAGTCATTTTTTTATCAAGTAAAGACTGCATCACAAATATTGTATATATTTAGTGGTTAAATTTTATTGTGTTTAGTAAAGATTGAAATTCAGATACAAACTATTTACACTTCTGCTCATCTCTTTTTCAAGTGATCTGAACAGTTTACTAAGTAAAGAATTAAATGCTAGAAACAAAATTCTAATTATTTGCAAGTGGAATTGTGTACATAGCAAATACAGTTATTTACAGATTAATGATGGTTGATTAACAAAATAATCAGTGTATAACAATGATCACTTCTTTGTTCTTTAGCATGTCCAAATTATGTTTCCATATAGCCATACTTTTCGCAAGAGCAACTAAAACTGAAGCACATCGGAAAAGGAAAAAGGCCTTTAGAAACTAAGCTATAAAACATCACTAAACAATATGGAAGAGATATTTCAATAAATAGCATAGTGATGACAATTCTCTTATTAAATCAAAAAATAAAATGAATAAATATGTATTATCAGGTGTTAGAATATCATCTGACAATAAAAGTAAATGGACTATCAATGCTTGCATGAAAAAAATTCAACTTGGAAAAATATATTATTGAATTTTAAAAGAATAAAATGTATAAAAATAGGCAAAATCTTAAGCATATCATTTATCAATATACCATATTAATGTAGTTTTAGCTGTTCTCAATACCCAAAACTGAATATACCAAAATTCATTTCTTTCTCATTTATTGTGTGAAGCAGAACTTCCTCATGGATGAGTAACTTTACTCTGCATCCAAACTCCTTCCACCTTGTGACTCCACCACCTTGTACATATACATTTTCTTTCTGACCCACCTGGTTGAACACAGGAAAGAGTATGGTAGGACACACCCATTTCTTAACCACTTAGGTTTGGAACTGGCCCCTCTATTCATCTTCCATTAATCAGGAACGTGCTCTGTTGCTTCACTTCCATTCAGGAAGGATAAGAGAAACATCCGCAAAGAATCTTCTGCTCTCTAGTGATAACTTCACACTAAGCAAGGGAGCAAACATCTCTTGTGTAAATCAACTGACATTATATGAATATAATGTAAATTCTTAGTGGTTATCTTGAGAGAAGGTGGGAAATACAATCATGATCCATGCAGTGGAATTCTCAAAGACGCAGATATACTCTACATGTTTGGAGCAAGTTCATAAATGTTCATATTATTACTGACAAAGTAGAAAATTTATATGAATAGTATGTATTTGTATACATAAACATGTGTACATGTGTATTAGATATCAAAAAATAAAGAGCAAGATAGAATCAAAACATCTTAAGTGTAATAGTAAATAGCATTTATTTAGTGCTTATTTATTGAGCATTTATTATGAAATAGGAGTGTTTGAATCTCTTTAACTGATTAGCAGTACCACACATCTTGAGTGAGTCAAAAGTCGTAAGGCTAGTAAATAACAAAAAGTGAAAAACATATACATACTCATAATTAAGAGCATTTCAGATATTGTTCAGTATTTTCTAGCTCAGATTAATTGAGAAAATGTACAATTTATAAAGAATGAATCTGAGTTGAAGTGTCAAATTTTAAATATAAAAATAAGTATGTAGCTCATCAAATAAACCTTGGCATTTTAAACAGTGTCAGATAATAAAAACAATTTAGAAGTATTTAATTAAAATGCAGTAAGTATTTACATGATTAAATCCAAGTCTACTGAAATGTCTTCTGGTGAATTTTTATAATAGATTTTTTGCATTCATTCTTATTTGCTAGTATTTTCTAGGTTATCATGTAAAAAATAAAAAAAGACCTATTTATTTTTAGAAGTAGATCTATTCATTTTTAGAATTCATTTTCTTGACACTAACTCATAAAAATTTAAATCAAAGATATATCAATACAGAAAAATGTTTCCCAAGAAAATTCAATGAATGTGGTATTGCCTATTTCAGTAACTCAGATATTTCATACAGAGTTAAGATTTAATTTACTTTATAACCTTGAATAAGATCTCAATCCAAATATATTTATTTGAAATTAGATAAAATCTAAATATTTTATTATTTGAAATAAAATTTCCAGTGGAAAATTTTCACATCATTTATTTATTCACATCATTTTAAAAGTCAGTGTTTTATAAAATATTGTCTACCTTAATAAAAAGTACATTGCCAAAGAATGTACAAGTTACAGATTAAGTAGAGAGCTATGCTTCAGGAAAGATTGTTTAAGCCATACTGGCTCAAATGTTATTTTTCATCATTTCTATTTCTAAATTCCAACACTGTAATATTTAGAGAAACTTTTAAATATTATGGCTTTTAAAAGATGCTACAAATCATATTTGAGTGTCAAAACCCATTATCTATGAATTGTATATGAGTGTCAAAACTAATTTTCAATTTGTTTTTGTTTTTTTTTTAAATTTTATTTTAATGGTACATTTTCGATATACATATTGATAACATTCATCATTGGAGATTTGTACCTGTACATGATATACCTTGTTGCTTCTTTTCTTCCCATTCCCCTCCCCTCACCCCCTCCTCCCTCCCTATTTACAAAAGCTTTGTTTCCATTATTTCCTTCCATTTCTTATTTCTCTTGTCCCTCTGTTCCTTCCCCCCTCCCTTGTTCCCTTTCCCATTTGGACACTTTCTTCCCTTTCCCAATATAATACATTTTAGTCTTGATTTACACTTCAGTTTCTCACATCAGAGAAACTATGTGGTATTTAAACATGTGTGTCCGATTTATTTCACTTAGGAGTATGGTCTCAAAATGCATCCATTTACCTAGGAATATCTCAAGCTTATCATTCTTTATGGCAGAGTAGTACTCCATTGTATAAAAATACCACATTTTTCTTAATCCATTCTCCTGTTGATGGGCATTTGGGCTACTTCCACAATTTAGCTATTACAAACTGTGCTGCTATAAACATGGGTGTGCATATATCACTGCGGTATGATGATTTTAATTCTTTTGGGAAGATACCAAGAAGTGGAATAGCTGGGTCAAATGGAATCTCTAGTCCTAGTTCCCTGAGGAATCTCCACACTGATTTCCATAGTGGTTGTACCAGTCTACATTCCCACCAACAGTGGAGAAGGGTTCCTTTTTTCTCCACAGCCCCTCCAGCATTTGTTATTGGCTGATTTGTTGATAATAGCCATTCTTTGTGGAGTGAGGTGGAATCTCAGGGTTGTTTTGATTTGCATCTCTCGAATGACCAGTGATGTTGAACATTTTTTCATATGTCTATCTGCTGTTTCTACTTCTTCATCTGTGAAGTGTCTATTCATTTCTTCTGCCCACTTTTGGATTGGGTCTTTAAATTTAGGGGGTCTGATTTTTTTGAGTTCTTTATATATTTGAGATGTTAGTCCTTTGTCAGAGGAATAGCTGGCAAAAATTTTTTCCCACTCTGTGGGTTGTCTCTTCACTTTGTTGGTAGTTTCTTTTGCTGTGCAAAAGCTTTTTAACAAGATCAGGTCCCAGTTGTTGATTCTTTGTGCTATTTCCTGGGCACCTGGGGATTTGTTCATAAAGTCTTTGCCTACACCTGTCTTCAAGAGTTCGACCTATTCTATCTTCCAATAGACTTAGTGTTTCTGTTTTAAGATTTAATCTTTGATCCACTTTGATTTTAGCTTTCACTCTAAAATCCGGAACAAGACAAGGATGTCCACTCTCACCACTCCTATTTAATATAGTCCTGGAAACATTAGCCAGAGCAATTAGACAAGAGAAAGAAATAAAAAGGAATAAGGATAGGAAAAGAATAAGTTAAATTATCATTATTTGCAGATGACATGATACTCTATATAGAAGACCCCAAAAACTCCACCAAAAGACTCCTAGATTTAATAACCAAATTCAGCAACGTAGCAGGATACAAAGTCAACACTCAGAAGTCAATAGCATTCCTGTACACAAACAACAGACTCATCGAGAGAGAAATTAGGGAAACAACACCTTTCACAATAGCATCCAAAAAAATGAAGTACCTAGGAATCAATCTGACGAAGGAAGTAAAAGATCATCTATACAATGAAAACTACAGTACTTTGAAAAAGGAGATTGAAGAAGATATCAGAAGATGGAAAGATATCCCTTGCTCCTGGGTAGGAAGAACCAATATTGTGAAAATGGCCATACTCCCAAAACTGCTATCCAGATTTAATGCAATCCCAATTAAATTACCCATAGCATACCTCACAGAATTAGAGAAGACAATCCTAAAATGCATTTGGAATCAAAAGAAACCTAGAATAGCAAAAGCAATTCTGGGCAACAAAAGCAAAGCAGGGGCCATCACAATCCCTGACCTAAAACTATACTACAAAGCTAGTGTAATAAAAACAGCATGGTACTGGCACAAAAACAGATCCCAGGACCAATGGAACAGATTAGAAGTTGAAGAAACAGATCCAAACACTCTCAGTCACCTTATCTTTGACAAAGGGGCCAAACAACCTCAGTGGAAGAAAGACAGTCTCTTTAACAAATGGTGCTGGAAAAACTGGCTTTCCACATGCTGAAGGTTGAAACTAGACCCGTATCTTTCCCCATGCACTAAGCTAATTTTCAATTTGAACACACTCGATTTACTAATACACAATTTTACAGTTTTATAACCTGTAGAATCCTACTATTACTCTAAAAACCTTTTCACTTAATGTACGCATATCTAATAAAGCAAATAGATCATATCTCCACAATATTGCCTCTTAATAAGAAATATTTAAATGACAGAATGAGTTTGAGGTTAATGAAAATTATAAATGATAAAATATTTGAAAAGCCGCCAATTTGCACAAATCAAATCCCAAAATGGTAATAATATTTATATTCAATAGAGCTAACAATCATTATTAAATGGATACTTGTTCTTAGTCTTCTCTTTCCTATTAGAAAATCTTTACAAAAAATCATGATTGTGGTTTGAGACATGTAAATCCTGAGCCCAAACTGAAATGTCTCATCACTGAAAATTCTTCATGATTAAAGCAATCTGGCATTACAAGGCTTATATTATGAATATAAAATTAATTTTAAAATACAGAAAATATCACTCCAGGCATTTCCAGTCGTCTATGAATGGTGTTCTGATTATTTAATAAAAAAAGTTAGCATATGGAATTTTCACTACTGAATAACATGCAAAAAGATGTTTTAACATTGATGTAAGTAGCTATTAAAATTTCTGTAATGAGAGACGAGCTGCATGTGTGCATAGAAACTTTTAGGGAAAAAAAGACTCTTGCTGAATTTTGGAATATTTCTATTAGAATTTAAGTAATAGTTTTTAAAATCTCTAAAATATAAACAAAAGTGAAATATCTTCAAGAAATAAAAATATTAGAAATTTGATAAGATTTTATCCTTTTTTTTGTTTTTCCTGTGACTAAAGTTATCCCTTAAACATTAAGAATTTCTCAACTATTTGGATTGTGCCCATATTTCAAGAGACAAAATAATGTTCTTTTCTCATTTATTGAGATGTTTATATAAATCAGTTAAAATAATTAACTACTAAAATTAACAAGACTATTGCAAATATAGGAATTAATCGTTTTCTATTTTAATATTTATTTTGAATAGATTCATTGCACACTTTATAAATTTACATTTTAAGACAAATAAAAATTTATTATTAGTTCAAAAATTATTAAATAAAATATTTTAATAATATGAAGAATATTTTCCAAATATGTTTATAGTAATAGTTATTGAAAAAATCTTTTTTATATAAAATATTACATTCATGACATTTAAAAATATTTTATGACTATTAATGATCAATATTTGGATAATAGAGGTAAATTCCAAAAAACATGATAGAGAAAGGAAACTTATGATGGGATGAAATATCCAATTATGTTTACACCCACAAAATCCCCAGAACTGCATTTCCTATGTAAATTATCTCCTATTAATCAATTTTTATTTTTATTAAATTGATATGGAATTAATTATTTAATATGTCTCATCCAGGTAGCATAATACACCTGAATATTATGAATTCTTTATATGCATATTCAGGTAAGTTATAACAGTATTTCAAAAATGCTCTTTGTACAATGACATATTTTTAAAAGTAAAGTCCAATAAGGACATAGGAATTCTAACTTTATAGTCATGAACCAGTTAAAATAAACCCAATCACTTTTAGTATTTCTTTAAGAATTTTTAAAAGTGGGCTTTCAGCTCTTAAACTCCCTACCAGCTCATTGTAGCTCTCTATCTTCTTTTTCTTCCATCTTTTCCCCAAATAAACTGTCTTTTGTTAAAAAAAAAAAGAAAGAAAAAAGAAAAACAACAGTACAGTTAAAACAAATTCCTTCTCTCCATGTAGAATGCATACTCATAATAATCACGTCAACCTCTCACCTTTTTAATTTGCTTAGCTAAAGTAAAATCACTGTAAAAATCCAATTCTTCTGCTGAACATGGATATAAAGAAAAATGAAAAATATTCTCCCTTAAATGAATGACAACTGCAAGTAGACCCTGTACAAATATGTTTTCTACATATTTGATCACTTTTAGATATCTTTATATAGTTTATTTATTATTTAACTTCATTATATACAGAGAATATATTTTGTAAAAATTATTCCTTTTGAATGTTTTGATTTTATGGTCAAGAATATAGTCTAAGGATCGTGTCTGTTAACTGTTCTGTATGCACTTGAGAAGAATGTGTATCTTACTATTGTGGAATAAAGTGTTAAGTAGAATATCAATTTGAAAGTGTTGGCTTTTAATGTTTTTCAAGTACTCTATATCTTTAATGATTTTCTGTCTAGATGTTCTATCAAATAGTTTGAGAATAATCTTGTGGAAGATCTTGTTTATCTTTTTTGTTTTATCAGTTTTTTCTCCATCAATTTGTATCCTATTACTTGACATATGGATCTTTAGAGTTATGTCCTCCTGACGAGTGGCCGATTTTCATTATATTCATAATCTCTGTTATTATTTTGTGTCCTAAAATCTGTTTGGATATTAATATATCCATTCTAAGTTGTTATTATTAATACCATCTGTATGGTATATGTATTCATGTTTTCATACTTTTAACCTATTTGCATATTAAAGTAGGTAATTTGTAGTCAGCAAGTAGTTGATGTTTGCTTTTAATCACAATATGAAAATCTATCATACAATTAGTTTTTAGACCACTGAACTATAACATGATTATTGATATAGTTTTTGTTTGTGTTTCTCATGGGGGGGTGCTGGGGACCAAACTCAGGGCCTTGCACTTGTTAAGCAAGTGCTCTACCACTGAGCTAAATCCCCAATTCCCCTGATATAATTTTTAAAAATCTAACTTGTTTTTTCTTCTTTTTGATCTATTCTTTGTTCCAATTCCTTTCTCTTTTTCTTACCTCTTTAGATCAATTAGTATTTATCTTATGATTCCATGTTATTAGATGCAATGTTTGTATTAGTTAGAAGTTCCTATAAAGTTTATAGAATATATCTTACTGTCTTGTGGTGTACTTTCAAAAGATATTACATTACTTAACATATAGTATACTATCTTTACTACAGTATAAATCTATTTATCATCTTTTAGACTTAATGTTACTGCTATGATATATGTCATTTAAACAGACTTTGTAAACCCCATAGTTTATTGCTTTTTTCTTGGGTGAATAGTGAATTACGTCTTAATTATTGAAATACTAATAACAAACCTTTATATTCAGTCATGAAGTTACTCTTTTCGATGTGTTGTTTTTCATATAGTCCTAGCTTTTCTCGGGTACTCTTCTGCTCCTACCTGAAGGACTTCCTAGAATTTTTCTGTTAGGATAGCTTGGTTCATGATGAATACTTTTAGCTCTGGATGTCTGAACAGACTTTATTTCACCTTCATTTTCTACAAGAAATTTCCTCTTTGTAAAAGATTTTAAACTGATATTTTCTTTAGCCACCCTAGTTACAGATGTTGTACTACTGTCTTCTTACTTGCATTGAAAAATTTTAACAATCATGCCTTTGAATATGTTTGCTTCTTTCTCCCATTATGTGGAATTCCAATAAATTACATATTTGACTCTTTGAATTTGTTCCGTATTTCACTGATAACTCTATTCATTGATTTTTTTGTTAAACTTTCAATAGATTTCTTTACTATGCCTTCAAGTTCATTAGTCTGCTTCTGAAATATCTCAGCTATGATGAAATTGGTATTCATACACAATGTACTGCTACTCTACTATAAAGAAAGATAACCTTTAGGAATTTGTAGGGAAATGTATACACCCTGAGATCATAATATTAAGTGAAACAAACAGACACGTAAGCTTTTTCTCTCATCTGAGAAACCCAAAATAGAAATGGAGAGCAAAATAAAATATAGATTATAGGAAATAAAATCCATTTCAGAGCATTTTTATCTCAGGCATTGTAATTTTCCTATCTAGAAGTTTAATTTAGGAATTTTATGATATCTTTCATATATGACATTAGGGTGTCAGATTGATCTATGTCCTTGATAAATTATAGGATAAAATAATCATCTAAATTTTAAAGTCTTTGGTTAATGATGTCCACTATCACCACTCATGTTAACTGTAGCTCTTGAAATACTAGTTAGACCAATCAGGCAAAACAAATAAAAGGAATACAGGGAAAGCAAATAAATAAAAGGAATATGTATGGGAAAGGAAGAAGTCAAATTATCATTATTGGAAGATGACCCAAAAATTCTTCCAGTGGATTCCTAGAATTAATAACCAAATTAACTTGCACAGCAGAATTCAAAACTGACGCATAAAAATAAGTGGTGTTCCTGTATAGCAACAATAAACTCACAGAGGAATAAATTAGGAAAATAATACTATTCACAATAATATCAAGAAAAATTAAATACCTAGGAGTCAACCTAACCAAAGAAATGAAAGAAGTCTGGAATAAAGCTATAATATTCTGAAAAGGAGTTTGAAGAAGACATCCGAAAATGCGAAGATACCTTCTGTTCCTGGATAGGCAGAACAAATATAGTCAAAATGGCCACATTTCCAAAACTGATATACAGATGTCATGCAATCCCGATCAAAATACCGATAACATATCTCATAGAACTAGAGAAAACAAGCCTAAAACACGTATGGAACAAGAAGAGACCTGGAATAGCAAAAGCAACGTTGAGCAATAGTAGCAATCCAGGAGGCATCACAATCCCAGACTTCAAGTTATACTACAATGCTACAGAGAAAAAGAAGGAAAAAAAAAACAAAACAGCATGATATTGGCAGAAAAACAGACATGTGCATCAACAGAATGGAATAGAAGGTGCAGAAATGCCCCCTGGCACATCCAGCCATTTGATCCTTGACAAAGGAGGCAAAAGCATGTACCCTGGAGGACAAACAGATTTTTTAACAAATAGTGCTGCAAGCACTGACTGTACACATGCCGAAGATTGAAACCAGAATCGTATCAGTCAGCATGTACTAGACCAAAATCACAATGGATCAAAGAGCTAAATGTTAAAGCAGAAAAATTCAATGTGCTGGAAGTTAAATTAGCAAACTCTTGAAGACATAGAAGTCGTCAAGGACTTTCTGAACAGAACCCTAATCGTGCAAGAAATAACTCCAAGAATCAACAAATGGTATTGCATCAAATTAAAATGCTTCTGTACAGAAAAAGGAAACAACTAACAGAGTGAAGAGACAACTACAGGATGAGAAAACATTTTTTCCAGCTATTCCTCAGTCAGAAGACTAAAACAGTTAGTTCTTAACTTATGAACACTGGAGTTGCGAACTTTCACAGGTGTACTGTAGAAGACTCACTTTGCCAGATTACTAACAAATCCGACTGAGGAATGTTCTCTAGGAACGGAACTCATTCTTAAATTGGAGACTTACTGTACTAGTAGGATATATGAAGAACTAAAAAAAATTAGACCCCCTCAAAATGAAAGACTCAATCCAAAAATGGGCAACTAATATAAATAGACACAGAAAAGGAAAAAGCCCAATAAATACAAGAAAAAATGTTCAACATTACAGAAATACAAATTAAAACAACACTGAGATTCCATCCTATTCTAGAAACAATAACCATCATCAAGAAATCAAATAATAACAAACGCTGGCCCGACTGCCAGGGAACGAGGAACCCTTATACATTGTCAGTGGGAATGTGAACTAGTACAACCATTAGGAATATCAGTATAAAGTTTCCTTAAAACATTTGATCCAGCTATTCCCTTCTCGGTATCTTCCCAAAAGAATTAGACACTGTATTACAGTGACACATACATACCATGTTTACAGCAGCACAATTCACAATACGTAAATCTGGAAAGTGTCCTATATGTCCATCTGCAGATGAATGGAGGAAGATAATGTGGTATTTATACACAACCGAGTACTACTCTACTATAAAAAAGATAAACTTCAATGATTTATAGGAAAACATATGCACCTTGAGACCGTAATATTAAGTAAAATAAATAAGGAAACACAAGCTGTTTCTTTCATATGAGAAAGTCAAAACAAAATAGAGAACAAAATAAAAGATAGATTGTAGGAAATAAGATATATCTTTGGCAAATCAGAATGGAACCAAGAGATTGGAGGCATGTGGGAAAGAGAAAATGGGGGTGGGATTACAAACAGAATTCAGACGTGTTATGTACGTGTACCAACTCCCCATGAGGAATGTGATCATCACGTAACATGAATATGTACTAATAAAGTAAGGAAAATTTAAAAAATATGGAAAGCTATCCTCTACTACACAGAAGGTAGTAATTCTCTCCTCTGTGCCATTTATAGTCTATTTACTTGACTTATTTTTTCCTCTTTTTGGTTGATTATAATTTCCTACTTCTTAGGCTTCACTCACTATTTTTGACTGCATGCCAGACTGTGAATTTTGTGTTGTATATCATAGATAATTTTGCGTTCCTGTGAAGACACTTCATCTTGGTTTGCTAATTTATTTGGAATTATTTTCACTGTTTCGGGTCTTGTGCATGAGTATTTTTATGAAGAATTGTAGAGCATTTAGTGTAGGGTCATTTTCCTCAGCACTAAGGCAAGATTCTTAGCAGTCTAATCATTATACCACGAATTACCAAGTTTTCCAGCAGGTGAAGGAGAACAGAAATTTTACGGTTCTTGTTTAGTGTTAGTGACTGTGATTTGTTTGGCAACCTCTAGTAGTTTCCTCACACATCTGTACTGATCTGTGATCAATGACTTACATGCTTGAAAGCTATATTTCGTGTATTTCTGTAGTTCTTTCTCTTTGCAACTCCTTTTTTTCAGATACTTAGGCTCACCATCTGCAGACACCTTGACTTGCCTGTATTCTCAGTTTTGTGTCCTTGTGTCACAACTTTAGGTCTCTGCCAGGTTTTCCTACCCTAGCCCATGGCCAGAGATATGCCTCAGCATCAAGCAGGAGCAATTGCACTACTCATTTTTGTCTCCCACTTCTAATAGATCACACTATTATAATGCCTGATATTTCGGTTTTTTGAGACCCATTGGTGCATATAGAAATTCCTTTTTTTTGTTCTTTTAGTTGTTCAAGGTAGGGGTAGTATGTATGTAAATTCAGCTTCAGTTGATTTTTAGAAAGGAAGTTCAAGACTCTTTCTCTTTCTCTCTCTCTTTTTCTCCCCACTGCTTGGACTTGACCGCAGGGCTTTTACACTGGAATTACACTCCCAGCCCATTCATTCGTTCACATATATTTTATTTTTGTGGTGCTGAGGATTGAATTCTGGGCTTTTGCACTGAGCTACTTAGCGCCTCAGCTCCCCAGAGAGCTTGTGTCTATTGAAAGGTAATGTCCTCAATGAAATAAAATTTTTAACCAAATTCCTTTTAGTTCCATTATCTTCCGGTGCTAATTGTTGTAGTAAAAACTATGTTGTTTGAGCACTCAGCATTGTACTAGTCGATATCTATTTTTTAAAGTTTGTTTAAAATTCTTTATTCCTGCTATTTACTTTCACATCTCATGACTGTCTATAGAATAGCTTTTTCCCTACTGATATACTGCAGACTGTTTTAATGTCATGCTTTTGTGAAAAAATAAGGTAGTAATTTATAAATAGTTTTAACTTTTGCACACAAATTCTGTTATTCCTTCTATTTTCTGCCCTTGAACTTCTCTTTGAAAAATGATTAGTTTCTGAGTTTATCTCTATTTTTAAACTTTTAATCTTTTGTATTTTGATACTCACTTCAGTGTTAATTTTCTCAGTATTAGTCACACTTCCTATTTTATTACTGGTTAGACCTTATTGCTTCTATACACTTTTAAATGTCAAAGATTGCATTTTTCACTTAGAAAAGTTGGTTCATTTTCATATTTCCATTAACTTGTTTCATTTGATCATATTTTTATTTCACACTCATTTTCTGTGGATGTGATCTTTTCATTTCTTTGACCATAAATTTTAAATATTTAATAAAATTTTACTTATAATTCATGAACAGAATCACATTAGTGCTTAGTTTCAATTTTCATGTACAAAGACAACTATCCCATTTGCAAACATATTTTGCCAGATTCATGGTGACAGTGATATGTTGTTGATAGAGCCTCTGTGACAGATGATAATATTGTTTATCTCTGTGTTCTTCCTCCCTAGGGAGCGAGATCAATTGCCACAGGTTACTTACTCTGAGCTGGTGCAACCACTTCCTAGCCTGAAGCATTGAAACAATTTTTTGTTCTACATGTAGCAAAGAGCTCCGCTATTCCTCCTCACTCTTCTAAAGTCAAATTGTCACCATGCTTTCTTATTTCCATATTACAATAGGCCTAAGAATCAGTCCCAATAACCACTTTATTTATTTGTTCTTTTTTTAATCTACAAAGATTTTTTTTAACTCTGCCTTAAAAAAAACATATCTTCAAACAATTGTTATGTTTGAAGCAAGCATTGAATCAAATCATGTATCATTTCTGTGAAATATTCAGTTAGATTGTTTGTCATCATGAAACCAATATGCCAATTAATAACTCTATTGCCAACACTTTATTCATTCTAAATAACAGCAGGAAAAAATCCTAAGAGAATTTAACAACAAAGTTGACTCTCTGACCTCTCCTTGCCTCTTTAATATGATTCATTTAGTGAACTGGGAGACAAACATGAATTTTTTTTCTTAATTGAAATGACATTACTTCTAAAAATCTTTTTTTTTTCCAAAAAGAAACCATAAAGAAGGTCAGCTGGTTATGGTATGAAACACAGAAATTAGAGTAAAATGCCTAATATATAGAGAGGTCTACTTCCAAAGACTTAGTTATAAAACTACTTCTTCAAGCTTGTAACTTAGAAAGTGTGTTTCCAATTAGCCATTGCCTTCCAGGCTTTTCTACTTGTATCTGTTAGAGTAGAGGTCAACAGAAGGGTTAATTGGAGATTTCAAAGTGGAATGTAACAAAAAATTAAAGAATTGCTCTCAGAAATGTGATTTATTATAGATACCTTGTAATTTACCTGAGAGTGTATTCCACCAATGACTTCATATGTAGTTTTATATTGACTGGAATTATAAGATATTAAAAGATTTATTAGTTAAATTACATCATTAAATGTATTGTCTCATGTTGTTGAGCCTATTTGGTCATGGATTAAAAGTGGAAATATATGTAGTGTTAAATGGCATATTTGTTATTTAATCTTACCAACACAAGCACAAACCCCAAGCACAAAGTTAGCCATATTTTGATATGCAGCACAGCTACAGGCTATTATTTAAAAAATAACTGACAGATGCCCTAAGAATAGTGGTATATTGAATAATTTATTAACACCCACTTCCTGTATTTCATCAAATTCACTGTAAAATCACTTTTTCTAAAGAGGGTAGTGATATTAGTATTCTTCAGACACACATGTTTAAACACCACATTGTTTCTCTGGTATGAGAAACTGAAAGTGCAAATAAGGACTAAAATGTATTATACTTGGAAGGGGAAGAAATTGTTCAAATGGGAAGGGGAACAAGGGAGGGGGAGGAGGAAAGGAATGAAGGGACACAAACAAAGAATAGAAAGAAAAAAATGGAAACAAAGCTTTTGTAAATAAGGAAGGGAAGAGGGGTTGAAGGGAGGGAAGGGGAATGGAAAAAAAGAAGCAGTGAGATATATTATGTACAGGCACAAATCCCCTATGATGAATGTTATCATTATGTATATCTAAAATGTACCACGAAAATAAAATCTTTTTTAAAATTTCTCAGAAAAAAAAATTTCCAATCACTTTATTCTTTGATCTACACTCTCTCTCTCTCTTATTGAAGCGAATGTAAAAACACCCCTGGTGAAGAGTCAATTTTTTTAACATATTGTTTGGTAAAATGTTTACTTTACATGGATCAAACTATCTAGATTTGAGGGAACTTATTCTCAGGCAGTGTTACCTTAAGACAAAGACAAGAAAACTTTACATATCAAACTCTTAACACACACACACTCTACACAAACTCACATTCAAACGCTTTTTTTTTTTTTTTTTTTTTTTTTGGTGCTGGGGATCAAACTCAGGGCCTTGTGCTTGCAACACAACCACTCTAAACACTGAGCTAACTCCCCATCCTCAAACGCATTTTAACAGATAATGTGGGGAGCTTGTGTTGTAGCTTAGTAGCAGAGTCTGTGCTTAGTATGCACAAGGCCCAACAACAGAATTCACACAGCTCTCTATGGTACCTAGTATTGAGTGTTCAGTGATGGCTCTTTCTTACAATGCTTTGCCTTTTGCCCCTAAAATAAAATATTTCTATGTTCAAATGTCACGATCTGTCTTGTTTTTCACATATACTCTTATTGACGATAGACTCTGATTTAGAGATTCAAGAGGGACAGAGTAAGAAAAATACTGGCATAAGGAAACTTTTTCTCTGAATGAATAAAATAATCTTCCTACATTTTTCTTACAAGTGTTGGTAGTCTATTTTTCATATTTATGCTTTAATTAGCATTTCCAAGGGTATTCAGAAATTATTGAAGTATTCTGATCTATCCAGTTTGGCAGTTGAATGAAATTTTATAATAATTAGGATAAAATTTCTGTCTTATTTTTACTACTAACAGAATTTCTATTCCTATTATCTGTTTTTTTTTATTTTTATTTTTACCGAGAACATGTATTGGTACATTATATGCATAATGATCATAATCAACATGGTTGTTTTGTACCTGTACATGGTGTATCTTGGTTTTTCCCCCTCTTCCCCTCCCCTCCCTTCCATTCACCCACCCCTCTCTATTTGCAACAAGTTTATTTACATGTTTCCATTTTTTTCCCTTTCATCTTACTTTTCTTCTAACCTTCTTCTTTATCTATTTGTTTTTGCACAGAATATTTATTAATTCCTTTTGTCATATAATCTCATATTATTGACTGATTGTGCCACAGTTCATTTTACTGAGGTTCTTTCTTTGGTTTTGTTTTGTGAAGAGTACCACTGTATCATTTTTGTACACATCACTCTTTTGAAAGAGTGGTGAAAGGATTTCTCCAGGCTATATACTCTTGTTTAGTACTGTTGAAATAACTGATGGGAAATGCAATACTGGTTCTCGATAATAGTAACTAGAAATGCACTGAATGCCAGGGTTATCAGCAGTTTTGTTTTATAAAGTATGCAATAAGTTCAGTTAAATTTCACTTCATTTAATTAACTTCTTCTAGATTTTATAGTATGTTCAAAGATGGAAAATTTCAATTGTCAATCACAGAATAGGAAGAGGAGATGAAGGAGTCCTGGGGACAGGAGAGAAAGTGTAATTACAGTAGACGAGTCAGAGTAGGTCCTCATAGGTTATTTTGTCCCATACTTTACAAGATGATGGAGCGACTAGAGCAATAAGACACGGGGATTCTGAGGGAAGAGGGAAGGAGGCTTCAAGGCAGTGTGGTACTTGGTATATCTGAAGCCCACAAAGCTACAGGGTGGGCCATGCCTTTGTAGCACTGTGAATGACAGCAGAATAATAAGGTCAGGTCTGACAGGTAATAGGAACGGATTAGGGTGACTTTTGCAGAAGCTGTCATCATGGTGACTCTTACTCTGCAAAAGGAGGATCTACCACAGGAAGTTTATCAAAGTAATTACATAATTTGATCTTTCTTCCTTCCTTCCTTTCTTTCTTTCTTTTTCCTTTTTCTGGCTTTTTGTGGGAGACATGGTCTCACTCTGTATCCAGGCTAGCCTTGAGCTCACCATGCAGCCCACAGCAACCCTCCTGCCTCAACCTCTGGGTGCTGGGATTACAGACATGTACCGCCAGTACTTGCTTGACTTACCTTTCTTCATGTATCGTACATCACACTTGAGGAAAAAGTACCATGGGCCCTCTGTATTCATCTTTTCTGCCTCAGAGGTTTTAACCAATCTCAGATGGAAAATATTTTGTAGAAAAAGAAAACAAAACAAAAAACTTATTCTTGCTAGTATATACTATATAGTTAAGCCTACAATGATTGCATCTAGACTGAACATATTCAGGTTTTTATGTTACTATCCCCTGAAGAATAAAGTGCAGCAATGATACATACATCATTCTCATTGTATTTCATATTACAAGTAATCTAGAGATGATTTTAAGTATATGGTAACATGTGTGTGGGTTATATGTAAATACTATGCCGTTTTATAGACTTTAACATCTGTGGATTTTGCTATCTCCAAGGAGCCCTGGACACATCCTCCGTGGATACCAAGAACGAGCCCCATAGTATAGACTGAGAACGAGAAGGAGGAGGGGAATTTTAACAACTCCCGTTGGGACTTTGGTGCCTCTCCAATGCTGAGAGATGTAGTGAACACCTGGACATGACAGACTGTGGCCCAGAAGCCTCTAAGCTTAGGTCCACAGGACCTATGTAACATGTGTAGGAAGAAAGCTGGGTGGATATACTGGGAGAGGTGTAACAATTTTAAGTAGAAGAGTTCTTATCTTCTGGAAGGGAACAAAGGATAATTTGCAACAGAGAAAATTACAAACTCTCCACTGAGGGTCCCCACAGCTAGTGCGGGTGAAGGAGCACTGTTGACTCTGGTGTAGTGTCAAAAGTAGGCAACTAGTCCTCTCACCTTCTAGTGTGCTGCCTGTAACTCATACTATAATAATCTAACCAGAAACCAGTTGTTACCAAGTTGGGAAATCCAGCTCAGGCTTCCAGGCCCACAAATTACAGACACAAGTGCAAAAGAGTGGCAAGAAAGCTGTGACGGAAACCACCAATATGTAGCGTAAAGTCTGCAACTTCATACTTACTGTGGCCAGAAACTCCAGAGGGAAGCTCTTGATGGCTCCTCTTGACTCTTTCAAAGTAAGCGTTTTAAGGAAGTGAACACAACCCAGTATGGTCTCTTCATCATGGAAACACACACAAAGCAATGTTCAAGAGACCACATCAAAGAGGCAAATTTACAGTAAATACCAAAAACTCAGCTAAAAATACCTGCAAATAAGTGATGCCATTAGACCATAAATATTCATACATTTACTCATC
>PVJO010025468.1:0-22710 GCA_004026905.1 Hystrix cristata
TTTGTCTACTTCCTTAACTTTTTCTCCCTGTCTCAACCTGTGAACTAGGCTATGCTGACATTCTTGAAATCCCACTAATGAGCTATTTTATTTCTCTGCTTTATGTCTTTATGTCTTTTCAACTGTTGTATTCCTGTACAGAATTTTATTCCTTATTGCTCAGCATCATCTTTAGAAGTCTTCTTGTGCCAAACAAATTAAACTTGAACTCCTTAAAGTCTTCCCCAACATTCGTTTACTTCTTGTACTGTCTTAATTATTTCCTTCTTAGACTGAAACTCCTTTTATGTCAACTTTTTTGATATTAGTAGCACAAAATGGTATGATTTTGTGGTTACAAGTCATCTCTCCTAGATTCTGCCCTTCTTGAAAGCCAGAATTATTTTATGTGCTTTTATAAAAAGTGTGATAGCTCAATAGATATTTATTTAGTTAATTTCCCATAGCAAAATTATATTCAGAATGGTGAAAAAAATCTTTGTTCAGTTTATTACTTATGTGTACCTCATGTAGGGAGCCTTGATTTTAATTTACCTCTGCTCAGTGTCATCCAGAAATACAAATTTGTTGAACTTAATTAATTTTCAAAGAAGAGACTACAACTTGCTCGAGAACACTATGTTTAGCTACAATAGACTGGTGCACTGTTTACCTGATGGCTGTTAACTGAAGTAAGGAAGATAACTGGTGATAAACAGTATTAGTATATTAACCGTTATATTCTGTTGACATGATTTTCCATGGTGGACTTCTATACTTTGTAGAAAAGGAGACGCTGCATTATTCTTTCCCAGACTCTGTACACACTCCAAATAGAGCAGAGGAACTGGCTAAGGAAGTGAACATCCTTCTCGCATTTCCAAGTCAGTCAGGACTGAGTCATGACATGTAAGTGCTGGCCATCTGCAGAGGAAAGCCAGAAGTATCCCATGTATGAATGGCTACTGACAGAGATAGAAAATGATCCCCTAAACCACGCTAATTTTTATATAGCATGGAAATCTAATGGAAGTGAGAGCTTAAAATGTTTGTTTTGTTGAATAAATCTCTGATTAACTTGTTAATATTGCTTATGAAATGGAAGAGGGAACACGCAGAGAGCCAGCGTAGCCCATTACTGGGCAGCAGTTGCTGCTTCCCGGAGGACAGAAGAGCTAAATCCTTCCAAAAACAATGAACAAGCGCACAAACAAATCAGTGGGGAAAGCAAAAAGAGACAGCAGAATTCAGTGTTTGTAGTAACAAAGAGATGCTGTTTTCTAACCGCAGTGAAAGTTCAGTTGTGGAACGAAATGAGTTGCAAACATTCCTTCTGTAATGAGCTGCTTTAAATGGACAGTATTTTCATGGTTTACCATCTCTGCAAAACATTTTTATTGGCTTGATTGGCAATGAGTAAACACAGCCCACTTCCTTTTCTATATCATGTGAAGGTGAAAAGAAGGTCTTACATAGCTATAACGAAAGGCACAAAAAGAAGTAGGGGTAAAGCCCCATTCCTAGTCAAGAAATCTTGTATCATTAACAAAGAAAAAAAATTAAATTAATGAAGGTATGAGCCTATATCATATTTTGATTCCTCCTCCAGTCGGGTATTGGCTAGAATTATTTGATTAAATTATAAATTATTAGTCCAGTGCTATCTTTGATGAAGGTGTTGGCAATAAGCTAGTTTCCTGTACATTTATACACGATATTATTTGAGTTTACAAGGGAAATTTTCTTGTTTTATTTAAGTAAACTCTTAAGAAACTTGATAACACTCTATTGGCCACTGTTTATCAAAATATCCTCATTTTTTTCCTAATTTTAAACTATGTGTGTATGTTTGATTTACTTCCATTTACAAAACTATTTCACTAGTGACCCAAGAACTAATATTTAGTTAGGCTTTATTCACTTTAATTTTATTAAAAGTACTACAGATGTAGTCTTAACTGTTTCAAGGAACTGAAACTCAAAAAGAACCAAAATTACTAACAAGTCAGTGCAAAATCTTTTCTATGGTTTCACTGCTTAATTAAGAATCTTCCAGTGCAATATATACATATGATTAAAAAAGAGAATTAACAGGCTGTAATACAGCACGGACAGCAGGGAGCCAAGGTCAGGCAGAGCTGAGCGGCACCCTTATTGCCGGCCATTCTTCCTCATAGATCTGAGCTTTAATCCGTACAGACCGTTAAAGCCTCAGGTGAAGGTTGGGCAATAATGGCGGCTGTTATCCTAAGGAACAGATGGCAGAGTGAGTGACGCCTATAAATGTGCAGGCTGTGTTGCTTCGGTGACAAGATGCTAAACCCTTCTGGCACTGAAGTAAAAAGACAGGTGTCTTGACACAAAAAGAAGTATCAAAACTCTGCCTCCAACCATGTAGAACAGTGGAGGAATTTCCTCAAACCTAAGTAACTGGAAGGCTAAACCGGGGTGTATTAATAAGAGAAAATCACTCCAGGATCTTCTCCCTCCAGATTTCTTCCCTGCTTCGCTCCTTTCCTTCTTCTCTATTTCGCTCCCTCCCTTCCTTTCTCTGGATCATTCCAGGTATATGTCATCTAATAGTACGTTAACAAATCATAAGAGTCAAAGTTTCAGGTTTTAATGGCTTTATACATTTATATGAGAAACTTTTATGTCTTATTTGTAAGGCAAAAGAGCAAAGTGTTTCTTGGATAGAATTATACAAGACTGTGAAACTCTTCTGTTACCTTTATGTCTGATTTAAGGGCAGTGTGAAATTAATCATGTACACACACACACACGTATACACACACCATTTATTACGATTGTAATTAGCAGTGTCAGGTTTAGAGATCATGTGGCCAACAGGGAAAACACAATAGTGTAAAAACCAATTTAACAAATGTACTTACTTTAAATTCCATTATCACTTCAACAGATTACTTGTTTTAAAAGGTATTAAAGCTAATAACATTTAATCTACTTGCTAGAACGTAACAGCAGTTTTTGGAAGCCAATGAAAATAAAGCTTCAACAATCAAGTATAGCAGCTGTTAATTTTTTGGCACAATTCTTTCTAAAAGAAATTAGACTCTAATAGCCCAATCCTCATACTCTTTATTTCCTCCCATGTATTTTAATGATATATATTTTTTTCTAAAAGGAGAGATAAATATGTTGGAACAGTAAACTATTTTATAATACCCAAATTAAATGTTTTGACACTAGTAATGAGTAAGTAAAAATATTATAAATGTTTAAACACAACACGAGGTTCATTTGGGTATATTTCTGTGTAGTGGTAATGGGACTGAATAGTACCACTGGAGATAGGCATTATTGATATTTAGAATTAATTACACCTTAGGCCCCACTTCAGTTCACCTGTAAAATCAGTGACTCATCCCACAGTGCTACTAAGTTGTTTTCAAGGAAAATGATTCTAGACTCTGTTCTTTCGGTCTATTCACAGTAAAATGAATTCACTACACCCACTCTTGCAATAAGTCTAGTGTTTCATAAATGCATTCCGAAGGCTCCTGGGATGTACAGAATTGAGTTTAATCATAGGAGCCCACATTCTCTTTGGATGAGTTCTTTGTACACGGTAGATGTTTGTAGACTAAATATAGGCACAAGTTCTACATATTTTCTGACTCGCATATCAAAAGGCATAAAGATACTATACTGCAAATTCTTTATATATTACATGCGCATCTTTTTAAAATTTAAACTGGTAGTAAAAGGCAAGTTTAGTCTTTTTATTAGTTTCTTTTTGTTTTTTTGTGTTTTTTTTTTTCACATAGGAGTCCACTGTAATGGAATCAATCAATGAAGGAAGAAGTATTCTTCATTCTTTGATTACCTGTTGAAACAAAATTATGTTTGAATAATTTCAATGTTTTTGTGCAAACTTTAAGGTAACAGTATATTACATATAACTACCCAAAATGTTTGAATATGGTATTTCACTTATTTTTCCTCCTTACACTTTGATATAAAATCCGTACACGTATGTATGAGAGCATATATGTATGTGTGTATGTGCATGTACCTATATCCTGTATAAACATGGTTTTAGATACCAGAATTTTTACAATTTAACCTGTAGTGACATAACAGATTTTCACAAGTCTATGTTTTATAATATTCCACAATGTAAATATCATGTTTTCTTCTAACGTCATAGAATTTAAATGCATACATGTCCTCTGTGTTTAATACAAGCTTACATTCATATCATTTCAGTGGGTATATCCATGAAATAGTTCATCTACTTTTATGTATTAAAACAGACAGTTCCCTACTGTTATGAAATTCTTTATGTAATCCTGGAATAAATCCTGAAAGGGACAGATTGACCAAGAAAAATACTTTCGATAACCACATCATATAAACCCACATGGATGTACCTTAGGAGACTCTTAAAGTTTTGTGAAGTAAAATGTGCAAAGCTCTCCGGTGGAGCAAAGTAAGCATTCTAAATAGGATATTATTGATTTCCATTATAAAATTCATAACTTGGATCTTTAAGACCCTTGTAATAAGTTATCTTTTGACTTTGGGTCAGTAGGACAAAGATTTTTGGTGCATAATTCAGTGAGTTTGGGTGGTAATTGATAGACTATAATATTTATATTGTAGAAAAGACCACAAAATAGGACAGAAGTTGGAGAGTACAGTTTATATATGTTTAGAAAACTCTTATAACATAATGATATTATATGCGTGCACATGAATCTAAAAATCTTTTGAGCCCTCCAGTTAGTCATTGTAGCATTTCCGATAGAATAAAAGTATTCTACTGAAGTGTTTATTAGGAAAGCATAACAAAGAATTCCATTTGTAACATGTACTTAATTATTTTCGTAAAACACTGCTCCAGTTATTTTAAATATCTCATCACCAATTTAAAACATGAAAAGATTACGAAACATTAAATCCTAAGTGTTTTTCATGATGTACCAAACTTGATTTTGCTGAATTTATTTGAAATGTATTGATTTCTCTATGTACTTATTATGTGCAAAGGATCACTCTCACCTTATTACAGATCAGCAGAACAACAATAGAAAGTAAAGCGACTCCACCTACTCTTGTAATAAATCCAGTGCGTGGTGTGAGATGATAGCTAACCTCAGACAATAGCTTTTCCCTTGTTCAGGGCTTGGAGCTGGAGGAGGAGAATTTGCATAGTAATCGCCAACTGCCTGCTTTGAAATCATCTTGCATTTGAGTGTTAACTTTCCTACCTTAAGTTTGGTTATTTATAGAAATTTGACTCCCACGGGGAGCCCACATTGACTAGATAAGGTAAAATACAATCTTAGAAAACAGTTTAGGTGACTGTTGTCATGACTGACACAAGATATCTTCTTAAAATCTTAAATAAAGTGTCATAGACTAAAAGTGTGGCTAAGAATTCCTGGCCACATGCAGACATATTACATATGAGAACGTGTATGAGATTGGGCACTTGAAAAAGAGATAGAGGTGTTTGCTACAAACAAGAGAGCTGGCCTTTTATGTCATTGGCTAAGGACAGAATTTTCTCTAAATATTGATGGCAGAGTGGGTTATATGTTTAAGTAAAAATATTAAATACACCCGTGCCTCACACCATACATAGAAATCAATCTGAGTTAAGGAAACACATATTTAAACTCAAACTGATATATTTTAAGAAGACAACATAAACATATATATCCGCATACCAGTACACTCTTACACACAACAATTACAAGGTATTCCAAAAAAAATTACTACTTTCCACTATAAGAAATCATAATCTCTTGTATGAAAAATCACTAAAAATAAATGAATAGTCAAAGTAGAAGTTATTTGCTAACTTTTAAACTTATGATTACTCACCAAGCTATATATTGAGCTCCTATGAATTAGTAAGAAAAAGACAATAATCCTTTGTGGTGAAAACTGACAAAAAAATACTACAGAAGAGAAAGCATAAGAGTACATAATTATATGAAAGGTTATAGTACTTGATTATCATGGAAATGTTGAATAAAATCAACATGGAATACAATTCACACACATCATATGATTGCCTAAATAAATAGGTAAGATCTGGCCATGCCAAGGAGTCTGCATGAGGCTTCAATAAAATTCAAATTTATTGAGTAAAGAATAATTGGGAGAGTCACTTAAATGATAGCCTTACCCAGTAAATACAATACAACTTAACTAACTCTCCTACTGTTCAATATGTGCTTTAGAAATAATCTTGGTGTTCAACACTATTGGTAATTAGAATTTAGCTTTATTCAAATAGGCAGATTTCTTTAGTGAGGAATACAGTTTGTTGCATTGTTTATTTTGGTTGTTTATTAATTTAACAAATACTGTTTAAACACCTACTATATGCCAGAGCTTTCTGTATGCTGAGAATATGGTAACAAATATCAGGACCAAAATTCTTTCCTCCTGGAGTGTGCATTTTGTGAGGGAGGCCAGACAATGAACAAAATGAGGAAGTAAATCATGTAGAATATAAAATATAATAATTGTTCATGAGACTAATAAAGCAAGGTCGAAGGAGACAGAGTGCTGAGAGGAAGTTGGGGTCATAATTTTTGTTTTACTAAAGGAGGTGGAAAATATACGTAATATATTTTGGAGCCTGAAAAATAGTTTTGGTTGCTAAGTAGAGGATAGGTTTTGAGCAAAAAAATGAAAAAATAAAAAAAAAAATTAAAAAAATTAGGCACACCAGATAGATTAATGTCATACTGTGTTGAGATGATCATAAAGTGATTTTTTTCCCCAATGCAATACATTTTAGTCTTTATTTATACTTTCAGTTCCTCATACCAGAGAAACAATGTGGTGTTTAAACATGTGTGTCCAATTTATTTCACTTAGAGTATGGTCTCAAAATGCATCCATTTACCTAGAAATATCTCAGGCTTACTGTTCTTTATGGCACAGTAGTACTCCACTGTATAAACACACACACACACACACACACACACACACACACACACACACAGACACACACACACACATTTTCTTTATCCCTTCCTAGGTTGATGGGCATTTGTGCTGTTTCCAACATTTAGCTATTACAAACTGCACCGCTATAAACACAAGTCTGCATATATCACTGTGGTAAGATGCTTTTAATTCTTTTGGGAAGATACCAAGAAGTGGAATAGCTGGGTCAAATGGAATCTTTAGTCCTAGTTCCCTGAGGAATCTCCACACTGATTCCCATAGTGGTTGTACCAGTCTACATTCCCACCAACAGTGGAGAAGGGTTCCTTTTTCTCCACAGCCCCTCCAGCATTTGTTATTGGCTGATTTATTGATAATAGCCATTCTTTCTGGAGTAAAATGGAATTTCAGTGATGTTTAAATTTGCATCTCTTGAATGAAAGTGAAATTTTAAATTTGCCTGATTGTCAAGAAAAGGATCCTTTGCAAGCCGTGGTTGTGTGTGCCTGTAATCCCAGCACTTGGGAGGCTGAGGCAAGAGGATTGCCATGAGTTCAAGGCCAACCTTGGCTACATAGAGAGACCCAGTCTCAAAAAAAAAAAAAAAAAATATATATATATATATATATACAAGAAAAAGATCATTTCAATATGCTCCAGGACATCAGTTATTTGAAACAGAAATTCTTTTAGTGTTTATAGCCTGACTAATAGAAACTGTAAGCCTCCTAGGAGACTGCCTAGAGGTGGAAGGGTGCTGACCACAGAGTACAATAGATGTTTATACACATCTCAGGTTGGCCAGATTTCACCCAGCTGAATTTAAGCAAGTTCCTCAGGGCCCGAAGTAGCCACAATCCCTAGGAATTTCATGAGGATTAAATAGTGCGGCATCTATAAACTTTTACACTCAGACAGTGGCACACAGGAAGCACTGTACATAGGAGACATTTGTTGTTCAAAGTGTTACTAAGGGGTTTAGGATTTCTGAGCCTACTTCGTACAGGCCACAGCAGGAAGATCTTAAAAGTCCAGTGCAGTTTCAGAGAACCAGAGGAATTCTGGCTACTCCGGTTAAACTGGGAGTAGTGTCCCTAACACTACTCCAGCCCTGTTTTGCCAGGAAAGAAGGAATATTAACGGGGAAAACCACAGGGACTGACCTCTGATTTTTGTACAACACCACTGCAGGGAGGATTGCTGTGTGATGAGTTTGGTTTCCTGGGATTGTTTTGTTTTTATTTTTCCCTAGAGCTTTGAAGATTTTTGTCTTGAAGCCCAGAAAAAGCAAGAATACTGTTTCTCTTTGTATCATGGGAGATGCTAGACTGATATTTCAACATGAAATTGAGACTGGAACTGAGTGAGCCAGCAGCAGTTCCAAAATTTAGTGTTAGAACAGTGGGGAGATGCTAGAACGTGCCGAGCACCATGTTGAGTGGATCTGCACACTACTCATTTTAATATTCAAATTGCTACTCTATATATGGTATCATTCCATTGTACAGATGAGGAAAGGTACAGTCAAATAAATCATTCAATTTGCACAAGGTTGCTAAAGAGCTGGATGATACAACAGATATTTACCCTAAATATTTTTGGTGTGTTCCAGTGTTTTGAACATAAGTCAAAATAGGGAAAATAAAAGATTGTCTATTATCAAACTCTACTTTTATCTCTGGAGAAATTTTTGTTTTTTCAAATTGGATTAGTTGTCCTCATGTACTTTTTATTATGAAAAACTGTTAAGAGTGCCATAGGTAATAAAGAAGGAATATATTCAACATGAGAGCAAGAAGTTACAGCCCTTGGTCCCTAAGTAGTAATTGGAGGGAGAAAAATTCTCTCTAGGTGATTCGGAAGGCCAGCTAGTTTTGACAGCAGTGTGGTACGGTTCACAAGCACCCTTCAGCAATAGCTAAAATAAAGCAGCACATATGGATTCAGTGTTATCTTAACATTTACTTTAAAAAGTGTTTATTTTAGAACTATTAATATACAATAAGGGAGAGTAACATCTAAAATTTTCTGTGTTCTTTACTGTGTGAATATTGCCCAAATAGTTTGTGTCAGAAGTACTAATTTAAGAGTCAGGATTTGTACCAAATAACAGCACTACACAAAGCCGAAAAGTCAAGTGACTATCACCATGTGGGCGGGGGGAGACAGACAGACAGATAGACAGAGAGAGAGAACCGCACCAGAAACTTACCACCTCAATTTTTCAAACTTGGGTTTGATTTATGATTAAAACTTTGTCATGGGATAAACTCAGTTAGGATGTTGAATGTATCTTTTTATTTTGATCTGGTTTTGAGGATTTGTCTGTATCATTTGAATTGTCTTTCATTTTTTAATTCATTGCATAAAGACCTCTTGTCATTCATTGTTAATTTTTTTTTTTAATCTCTGTCCTTGCTATATATGTTGAGGCCTTTTCTTTTTTTTGAAATTTGATAAAGGTTTTTTTTTTTTTTTCACATATTTACAACTTTACTGTTTGTATTGAATTCAACTAAATGATCAGAGTTTCCTATTTAAAGCATTAAGCTAGTTATCTAAGTGGAATTTTCCTCCAGATGAAGCCAATTGTGCCTTCCTGCGGTAAAAGGCTGTTTGAAAGAGGGTGGCAGCTGCTGCTGCTGGCTAAGGAGTCCTAAGTAGACGGTTTAGGCTGCAAGTAATAGATACCTCAGTTCAGCCTGACTTTTCAAAAAAAAAAAAGTCACCAGATATATTTCGGATCAATGGCTCACTAATGTTATCAAGGAATTCAGAACTTGCTTCTTCGGTATACTCCTATCCATTCTAAAACAGCACTACTCTGGAGAGTTTTATTCACATGCACAAGAAGTCCATAAAAGCCAACTTTTCTGTAAGCCTGCGAGCATGGAACATGAGCATTTTCGTTCCTGTTGGGACAACCTGTCCAGCAGGTAAACTGGCTGTGCAGCACCAGCACTTGTGTGATGCGTCTCATTCTTGATCAAATATGGTCAAAGGGCAGCACCACATGGCCGAGTCTCATGAGGACTTACTGTCGGGAACTTGGAATCGTGATTGGTTGCCCCCGATGCATGTGAACTTACGGAGTAGAGATAAAGGCCTCCCATTACACTGGAGTCCATACTGCGGGGGTGGGGCGGGGCGGGTACATATCAAAGAACTTACTAATTATCTATGGACCTAGAGTGAATCTCTCAGAACAATACAAATAAGAAGATTAAAATTTTGCTTTATAAGGAATTAATGAATTAAATAACATAATGTGGAATAAAGTAAGTGCTTGCTATCTGGGCAGTGCTCTGTGGTTAAAATCATTACCTACTTGTATTCTGTTATCTTCATCCCACTATTACTTCTGAAAACCTGAAGATTGTTGCTCTCTTTCTCTGGATGGATAAACAACTGTCTCAGTAGTACGTTATCATTATTTGTTTGGGTAGAAGCCTGAACAGCAATCAGCAAGTCATGTCATCTTAAAGGATGACCCGTAGATGACCTATTGAGTGATGCACCTCTGTGGAGAAAATGGTGAAATAGTAAGTGAATTAATACTCTCATGCTGTCGAGAGTTTCTATTGAATTACAGAACATAAAGAGGTCGATCAGAATGACAGATATACAGAAATTTCATCTCAATATTATTGATTTACTGAGACTTATCAGTAGAGTTAAATTTTCCGAAGCAGACTAAAAAACAAAGCAAACATAGTGTGGTGCCACACGCCAGTGATCTCAGCACTTGCGAGGCTGAGGCAGGAGGATGCCACAAGTTCAAGGCCAGCCTGGACTACATAGTGGGTTCAACACCAGCTGGAACTACTTAACAAGATTCTGTCTCAAACAAACAAAGAAGTACAAAACAAAGCAGACAAACAAAAAGATAATCTTCTTTCCATTAATCAATATGTGCTCTCTTGAGTAAATGCTTCTAGGATGGCTGTATTTCTTTCATAATAAACAAATATAATTTATTAATCAAAGAATGTAATTTAAAGTAAATATATTATCAGTAAATTTGAATTTAAAAAGTGGTCCATTTGGGCAAAGATGAAGGAGATTATAAAATGGCACACTCCTCTAAAAGATAAATTTGAGTTGGGTGTGGTGGCTCACACTTGTAATCCCAGCACTGAGGAGGCTGAGGCAGGAGGATCACAGCAAGTTTGAGGCCAGCCTGGGCTGCATAGCAAGACCCTGTCTCAAAAAAAAGACAAATTTGATATTATTCATCACTATTATTAAAAGTACTCTGGTCTTCGGACTCAAACTTTTACTCAGCACATTTCTAAAAGCATAATCAATGATTCAGACATGGCTTTATTTGTTAGATAATATGGTTTATTGCAAAGCATTAGAAATATCTATAGTGTCTTTTGATAGGTGAATGAATATAAAAAGCATAGCTTAACTCTAGATAGAATATTATTTACTTTTCAAAAATACATAATGAGTAATGAAGCTGTTATACTATTAAGTGAATAAAGGAGGTATTAAAATTTTGGATATTGCTTTATTTTTAAAGAAAATATCATAATTAGGAATTTTTGTGACAGAATTATGAATTTTAAATGATACTGAAAATAATAAAGAATGATTTCAAAAATACAAGAAAAGAGAAATATAAAGAATAACCTTAAAACTTAGAAACTATTATGAACAGATATTTATTATTTAGAGATAATAATTGTTACTCAAAATAAGGGCAGGGCAAGAATAAATGACTTTCATCCTGGAAATAAAAATGCAATGTATTAATTTCAGGATTGTGTTTTAACTGACTAATTTACATTAAAAAAGTTATCTGGAGTCTAATTTTTTTAGTATAGATCACTGTCAACTGAATGTAGAGAATATTTTTTGCTCCTAGTTTGTTTGAATATAGCATTCCTGCCGACACCTGTAGAAGTATTTTATATTTAGACTTTGGGGAAATGCCTGCATGAGTTAAAGTAAGAACATGGCTTTAACATTAAAAAGACACTATCAATAAGAATTAGATTTAATCCACACAATAAACACAGAGGAAGGGTCACTTAAAATATACTCAGGTTTGTGTATCAGAACAGAAATTATGTACAATGATGAGTCGTCCAAGGTTTCGGGATTGTTCTGTGGTATTCCAGAGATTTGCTCCATCATACTGGCTAGAAATTTTTGTTTGCCATCCCTCCACAAGTTCTAGAATGCTTTTAGAGCTGCAAATTGAATTTCTTCATTCCACATAGACAGAAGTACAAATGATTAAAAAAAAAGTGAAGACAATCCTTATAAAAACATTCTGAGATCTCTGACTCATTTCCTTGCATAACACATTAGCCCCAGATTTAGGCATCAAATAATCCCTAGAAGGAAATGTTACTGGCAGGTCTACTTTTTTTTTTTTTATATATCTGTGGCAATTTTCTAGGCTAAAAATTATAGTAAAATTACTGAGGAGGAAGACAAAAATGCCTGTGGTAGTAAACAACTAGAGTCTTTGCAAATATATAATTAAATTTCTCCTGTTGATGATTGTTATCTGACTATGCTTTCCTCAATGAAATTTATGTTGAGTCCAAATTGTTTGTGAAATTCCTCACAATTATGTAATCTCATTTGCCTTCTTGAAATTTGACATTTATTCTGCTAATATTTCAACACTTTGATAATACTAAGTTATTTCCAGTGCTATGTTAATCCTTTCAAATAAATTTAAATGAAACAAATATGTAAGATTTCATGGAGCTGGGCAACATTCAAATTATATAAATACTCTCTATTGTATGAAAATAAGTCAGAAAATATATGAGTATAAGAAAAATGATATTTGGAGGTATATGATATCAAATGAAAGCATCTCACATTCCTAATAAACTAACAATATAGTTATCTCCTTCAATTTGTTTCCTCATTCCATATATATCTGGATTTTCCATATATACCTGTCTTTTATCGTTTCTTTTGTGAACACACTTGAATGAGTTAAAATAATAACCATTACAACATATATGTATTCTTGGTGGACATCAGAGCTTGTGATTTTGGTATTTATCAGTTTCAGTTAGTGTTCTTGCATTTCTTCCACAGTTCCTTGCTGGTTACATACTTGCCTTCACATGGCACAATCCGGGATCTGTGATGTTTTTGTCTGTTATTCTTGTCCCTTATTTCTATAGCCATAATGGTAATGGCTAAAGCTGGGAGGAAAGAGGAATAAAACCGTGTAGGGAGCTGAGAAGATAAGTACCTTGAAAAACACCACGAGGTAGCATGCAGGGCAGAAATCCACGGGCAGCGAAGACCCTGCACTTGTTCGTTCAGTCGGCGGAAGGGCCTCAGACATGCTTTGACTCTAGTCATGAAACAGCTTTGCTAGTTCAGTGAAAGTTTGCATTCTTACAAAATGGGAAGACCAACGAAAACACATACATGTGCAATTGTTTAATTTATGTTAAATGAGCCATAGCTGTATAGTGGGCCATTAATTTAGAAATATTAATAATATCCATTACTCTATGACAGGAAAGAAAGCCTATTTATCTGACTGAAGTTATGTGTAATTACTTCTCACAGGACATGCTCCTATATTTGAGCTAGTTTTTCTGAATAAATTCTAGAGCAATGCCGTCCAGGAGATTATAATGTGAGCACAAAAAAGCCACATGTGTGTTTTTAAATTCTCTAGTATCTCTATTTTAAAAAATGGGAAATTTAATTTTATCAACTAATTAATTATATATGTTATTTTATTTATTTCTATATGTATGAAATATTACTTCGACAGGAACTTAATATGAAAATTTTGAGATATTTCAGAATTTCCTTGAAAATGAATGCATATTTTACACTTAGAGTACATCTCAATTTGCGTTGAAGTTGCACATACTCAGGAGCCTCGTGTGGCCATCAGGTCACCATATCGGGCAGCCTTGTTCTTGGGATTATGGTGATTGATATCTGGTTCAAAATTACACCATAAATCTGCCAGCTGAGATCCATCTCTCCTTGACACTACCTTGTGTTTTTAATTCTTTTATTTGACTAGGGAATAATTCATAGTAAGTAATTATTTAACAAAATGTATGTTAAGCGTTTCTGTGTGATTAAGTTTCTTCCTGATTCTTACTTGCAAGAAGTATTTAATTTCATAAATACTTCTTACTTGCAAGAAGTATTTAATTTCATAAATAAATTGAATGTAAACTCTTAAAAACATTTGCAGTTGGTGGAAGGGGTAAAATGAGGGTGGGAAGAAGAAGGGTAAAATTGAGAAGGAAAAATATGACAGGTTTATGCTGAGAAAATTGGAAAAGTTTTGAAATACCAAATTCCAAATGCCAGAAGTTTAATATCATGAAATTTACTTGAACAAAAGAATTAAAACATCTTATCTCTTTGATAGTTCTTTTTTCCATAAAGATAAGTTCAAAATAATGAGACACAAGTGTTTAAGACAAATTTTCAGAGAATGCATAAAATTTGTTGATTGACTCCTAGATGCAGTCATTTCACGTTAAACTATTATGTGATTTATTATATTGAATAGTTTAATATATATATCAAAATATGAAGCTAAAGAACAGTCATAAATTATGTGCCAGTTTATTAATAGAAGTATTATTTTATCATTAATTTTCAGACATAATGCAACATGAAAATTCCAAATCTCAAAAACACTTTTTAAAATATGAGTATATGAATGAATATTTCTACCAGTTTACTAAGTTATGTAAGTCACTAAGTCCTTAGTGGCCAAAAATTGTTTCATTTAAAACCGAAGATAATGTGAACCCAATATGTACTTTAAAATTTTCTTTTCCCAAATGCTTTCTTTCAGTGCCAAGGACAATATATAAGTGAGAAGCTAATAAACGCTGTAGAGACTGAGCCCTTACTAATAATAATTTCCTGTGTTGATTTCTAATTTCTTTGTAACATTAGTAACAGTTTTAACACCTTGTCAGGCATTCGGGAACTTCCATCTGTGCAGCGTGGTGTATTCGTGAAATACACCCATCTGTACAGCTGATTAAAAGCTGGAGTAGATCCATGTTTGCCTTTACCCTGTGAGAGGTGAGTCCTAGTACAGTTGTAGCCTGTGAGGAGAGAATGTGGAGTGACTTACACGCACGGAGCTAATAGACCAAACATCATTTCCTGTGTGGGGTTTGTTGTTTCATTTTAATTCAACACCAATTTAAGTCAATCATAAACTATTCAAATTAAGTACAATAACTTGGCCCAGTTAGAAGTAGGATGAGTTTTTCATGATTCCAGTAGAGTAAAAGATGGATCTGTAGTTCCACCCAATTTTGTACTACTTGCTATCGGCTGCTCCGTCTGACTGATTATCTGTGAGGGAAATTAGAAAGACACATGCCCTCACTGTGTCCATTCTCTTTGGCTTGATTTCAAATTCCATAATGATTGATTCATGCAGTTACTTCGGTTAGCCACATGTGCTATGGGTTTAAAAAGACAAAAAAGTTAAATTAGTTCAGTCAGTAGAAAATATTTATTAAGTACATGCTATGTACTAGATAATATTCAAGATGCTGGGGAGAAAGAAATGGGTTTAAATAAATCACTTGCTTTTTTAGGATTTACACTGCACTGTGGAGAAGACAAGACAGAAATGCATATGTGTGTAGATAACATGTACACATATATCTATGCTTAGATGCATGTATCACGGTGGAGGCTCGTAGTGTATCAGAGAATTACAAGACATTAATATTGACTAGAAAATAGAGGGATTCAGCTCTCGGTGGAGTGATTTCCAATGTCACTGAAGAAAATTGCTTTTGAGTGAAGATGCTAAGGAAGGGTGCGAGCTGGCCACACGTCTGAGACAAGGCAGTCTAGTAACTCGGAGCACCCGCTGTGCTTCCGCAGTGGCAGCTGGGGTGGGGCTGAGGCAGGCGGGACGCACGTGGGGACTGGCGACTGCTTCTTCAATCTTCTGAACACTCTCAGGCGGCCATGCCCAGCACTACTGCAGTCAGAAGCTCTTCTTGGTTTCATGTAAAACGATGTGTTAGGAAAAAAGCTTTAAAAATTCAGTACATGAGATTTGCCTTCATGGACGACATATCTAAAATGAAATTTGCTTAAGGAGAGGGGAAATTAAAACAAAATAAAAAACCACTTATGTCTTTTTACTGTAGAATTATGAACAGTCTCAGTGCAGAGTAGGTCAGGGGTAGACCTACCTGAATCAAGAATACTGCAAGAGGAACACTAACAGACATGTACAGACGTGAAAGAAAAAACTGGAAGTGAACTAAAGATAGATGCTTAATTTATAAGAATAATGTTCCTACAACCCAAATTCTGAATGTACTATGCTGTGGGGAAATGCCAAGTAAACTGAAAATGGTTTCATCCATGTTGTACGTAAGATGGTAAACAAGGACAGTGAGGTGCTCCATGCAGGGAGGATCCCTAATGTTGACAGAAAAGACTGCGTGGAGAGCTAGATCAAGAGTCACCATGTCCCGGTTTACTGGGAACAACCCCCAGCGGATACCTCCTGACTTTATTCCATTCTTGAAAGGTTTCCATTATGGACAATAAATTATACAGACACCTCACTTAAATCTCAAAGCAAAATTAGGATATGGAAAATGGAAAAGATTTATTTTTACTACATGAATGACCTGCTTCCTGAGACACAGATTCATTTCTTTATTTCAGTCTTGTTTTTCAAAAGTGATCATTTCTACTAATCACACAATGTTTACTTCATTTTTAAAAGAAACAGTGTGTTGGTTCCCAATCCATAAATCAAAGCGGTTAGGTAAAAGGCTTTCTGGTTTTGTTTTGCTTTTTTTTTTTTTTTTTTTTTTTTTTTTTTTTTTTTTTTTTTTTTTTTTTTTTTTTTTTTTTTTTTTTTTTTTTTTTTTTTTTTTTGGTAAAACATTAGCAGTAATCAGCATAAAAAATAGGAACTTAATCATCATGCAGATAGAGTCTGATAATTATAAAAGATTTCAATGTCATATACTTAGGAAATAATATCCAAATTAAATCAAGTGAGGAAAAGTAACATGCTAGTTGATGGGGAAATCTTCCCATTTTTCCAAAAAGCCAAGAACCCAAAGTCAAGTAGATAAAACAAAGCTGTCTGATTGAAGGGGAGTAAGTATGAACATTGTCTAAAAGTCCAAAGGACATGAATAATTGTAATTACACACAATAAAATTACTACCCACTGTGTACTGATTTTTCTTGAATGCAGGCCACTTTAACGCCTGGGTGATAACAACAATACGTCATTTGGGGGATTGTCAGTCATCTCCGGGGATTGCTATGACAACTCTGGGGCTGAACAATACCCAAGTGTTGGTATCTTCATGAAGCACAATAAATACACAGGTTTCTTTTATAGAGCAAGTAAGACTAAAATATAACTCCAGTGCATTATGTTTGGCACAACGGTCTCAATCTGCCCATTTTACATGCTCTGGAAATATGGTAAATATCTTTTAAGTTTCGCTGCTGAGTTCCCCGTAGAGTAAAATACCTAGTAGATGAGCAGGAAAATAAGTGATTCCATCATTTCCCCGCTCTTTCTTCAGCACAATGACAAACCATCTGTTTGGGAACTGCTTTCCTCCTCTCATCACAGAAGCAGGCTGTGACTCACGCAGAGACAGTGCCAGCATGCTGGGTTTGCAAGGCGGTTTTTTATTCCACCAGGTAAAGATGGGGCGAGTCAGACACTGGCTCTCATAATAGCAAGTCTCTCTCCTGTGACCTTCAGTCCCTCATGAGTACAACCAAAGAGACTCGGGAAGAGTCTTATTCTGCAACTTGAAGCAGATTATTATGAACATGTTTGGACATAATTGTCTCATTTCTAAATGTAAATGTTAATGGAAAAAGTAACAGGAATAGATACAGGGACAATTATTCAGAATATCCTCTGCTGTCCAATATGGTAACCACAGGCCATGTGTGGCTGTTTATATTTAAGTTAATTATAGTTAAATTAAATTTAAATATTTAGCCTCAGTCATGCTGGGCACTTTTCAAAGGCTCACTAGCCACATGTGACTGGAAGCTGTCGCACTGAACAGCTCAGATATAAACACCGCCATCACTGGGGAAACTGTCAGAAAGTGCTGACCAAATGTCCTAGTTTTTCTTTTGTCTGTTTCCCGATTGCAACAGTCACCCATGAGGGACCCAGCAGCTGGCGGAATTAGAATCAGCCCTACTGTTTAGCAGCTATTTCTCATCACCATAAAAAGTGAAATTCCACAAGATATACATTCATTTTAATATATTCAGGTTCATGTTTAGTCAAGCTAAATTTATGTGAGTTGTTGGCATCCTTTGTTATCAACTAAATTTAAATGACTGGAATGATTTTTAGTAGAGTTCTTGTGCTGGCTTACTTTTGACCGAGTATTAGGAATCTACTTCTAGGTAATAGAGAAAGAAAAGTGACTTTAATAAGCTAGATATAAATATTGACAGTCCTCAGATGTTTATATGCTCTGTACGGCTGTGCTAAAAAGTTACATATTTGATATCTGAGAGGGAACAATTAAAATATTGTATGTCTACCTTGTAAGAGTTGACATTTTTACTGTTTTATTTTTTTATTTCTTTTAATGTTCTTTTGTACTTATATTGACCCTCCTTTATGATATTTAGAAATATCATCCTATAAATTAGTATTAACATCATATTATGGGTTACTTATATGTGGTTTCATAATATAAAATACAGACAATGAAAATTTAGGTACTGTTTCTCATTAGTGTCATTTTCTCATAAACTCAAACACAATTATAGTTCATAATATGAATGAGTAACACAGTTTCCATTAATTTACAGCTTACCAAACATAAAAGTACAGAAATATAGTGTTATAAATGAATAAAAAGTTACTAAGAAATTGAGCATTAGCCTGTAAACGAGTTCTACTACTGATAATAAGAAATGACTTAACTTTGTATTGTAAATTAAAATCAGATGAAGCCACACGAGATGAGAGGTTTAAGAATGTATAGAAACATGATTTCTTTTCCTACTGCAGGTATCTTGGGACCACACAAAATGGTTCCTAGGACAAATTTGATGAGATTTATGCATGAAACATACTGTATTAATAAAGCTATTTTATTGCATTTGCCAGGTGGTTTCCTGTACATAAAGCTATATTTCTGAAGCTGATATAATATATTTTCCAAATTCTTTATGGCAAAATATTGGCTACCTTAAGCTTTGTGCTCAGAAATCAGTTGTTCTGTGTTTTCTGTGAAATTTTAAATATGGTTCATTTAAATCATACTACTCTTCTGAAAATAGAAAAGATGAATATTTTATCTTGTTTCTACCCTTTCTTATAAATTTATGCAGAGTCCTAGATATCTCTGCCTTTCTGGAAATACTATCTTGATCTTAACTCTCTATGTCTATCAGAGTCTCCTTTCAGAAATTGTGTAACAATTTTTTTTTATCTAATACTTATAATTCTAAGAGAAAATTAAGGAAGTCCCACTTATAAATAATACACTGAAAACTAAGATGTAACTCAGTTTGTCTTGTGACCTTAGGTAGCGAGAGTCAGAGTCCACAAAGTGAATGTACCGAGAACCGACTGACGAGCCGGTGCTTACCAAAATGCCGAAATGCCTCCTTCTCTCGTGGCAGAAGTATCACCTGCCAGTTCTTGTTTTGAGTTCTGATGTCAACGCAGGGAAGATGGTGTACAAGCCGCAGTTGTCCTCTAGCACTTACCTAGACTGTAATAAAGTCATTGCTATTGCTCTTGCAGTCAATAGTGTAGTATCTGCCTTCTTTGTCAAAATGTAATATCCAGGAGGGCGGGGAACACGGTGAAACCTCGCTACAATTCATGAAAAGGAGGACAGATGGAAAGAAAGAAATTCTGAATGAAAGTCTAGTGGTCAAAGGAAGAAAGGACAGAAAGCAGGCAGAAAGGAATGAAAGAGGGAGGGAAGAAAATGGAGAGAGGAAAAGGACTATATCCCTTTGTAGCTCAAAAGCTAATTATACAAATTATTAAAAATATAAGTAGCATGAAGAAGTACAAGGAATGCAATAGGGGTACCACCTAGGCCGAGTCCTGAAGAATAAGTAACAGTTAATTTAGATGGAACTGGAGTCACGGGGAGGAGCTGGGACCGACTATGTTTTGTAGTTCACATTAAAAATTGAGGATGCATCAACGACCGCTTTCTATTTTTGAAAAGTTTGTTTGTTTTACTTGAAGGGATATAGTGTGGATTTTATTCCTGCAGGCCATAGAGGCAGGAGTTTTCTGAGCCTGAGAAAGAGTAGGACAGGCTCTCTGGCAGAGCTACAGCGAAGGCAACGTATTGAGGACTGACATCCGGGTTCAATTCCCTGGTCTTGTATTTCTGCCTGCTGCCCAGTCCTGTGGAGCTGTACTATTGGCTGAGCCCAGCGGAAGTGAGAGGGCAGGAAGGCCCTCTTGAAGTGACTAAAAAGGTTAGCCTATCATCCCCAAAGCAGATGAAAAAGGGAGAGTAGCCAGCACATTGTCATGGATTAATCTTTTTAAGAGATGGTGGTGGCTTAATTTAAGGTTTGAGTAAATTACTAAAATCTACACACTCCAGGTGCTACTAAGCCTATTCTTTAAAAAATTTGCCTAGTAAAGCTAGATGAGTGGTACCCTTTCTGACCATAGTAAGTTTTGAATACTGTTTCTTCCTCTTTTCCTAAGGTACACTTGACACTAGTTCCCGATGTAAATGTGATTCCTAATTTGCCACCTCTGTACTTCCCTCAGTAGAAATTCTCTTCCCGAACATTATAGAATCACAAGTTATTGAGATATGCAGAAATGGCTACTGTTTCTCAGTCACTTATTTTCAAGAGGAAATTGCCCTCATCTGCCATGCCCCAACTCAGCACCTACCCCGCCAACCCCTAACAAATCCTACCTGTGCTTAGAAATGTCAAACATTTGCTTTCATGCAGATCTCTCAGCTGCAAAGACAGGGAGTTTAACAAAATGAATGATTAGTGAGGCTCCCTGATGTGCTACAATCCCGTGGTCGTAGTTCCTGGAAGATCATCTAAGTGAAAGCCAGTATTTGTTGCAATGAGCATTTAAGGACACTGTCTTCAAAAATGCCAGTCCTCTTTAATTTAGGTCACGGAGTCATGCCATCTCATTGAATTTCTAATTGCAAATCAGCTACATGTGGTCTTTAGGTCAACTCTTAGTAGCAACAATATATTTTGGTTGATAGAATTGTAACCACACTGCTACCATCGTGGCTCCAAGAAACCTAGAAAATTGCATATTTGAAAGAAAAAACATATGGCTATTAATGAAGCCAGAGAACTTCAGGAGATTGACTTCCCAAATATTAATTGTTCCATATTATCCCTTCTTTCATTGTAGTGCTGCACCCAATTAAAGCATCAAGCACTTAACCCACACTTGTGGGAAAAAAAGTAGTTTATGATGGGTGTAATCATTCCCATAGGTCCAATTATCTTGGTTGGATCCCAATTAATCCATGGAGTTGTTAGGGCCTACTTTTAATTATATCTTTTCCTTTCAAAGATCAATCTTTTTTTTTTTTTTTCATATTTCACTTTATTATTTCCTTTACTGGAACCCTGCAGGGTGGGAATACCACTTTGAAACGTATTTGTTTGTTTGATGGCTGGTCGAGATTTAATGAAGATGATATTTTTAACTAGTGTCTGCATCTAAGTAAAGACATAAATGTTCAGCCCTTTGCTATGAAAATTAAACGCAATTGCCTACAAATTGAGAAGAGACATATTGTGTATATTTTAACATTTTTTCATTAAATCACATTGATCATTTGCTTTATCATCCTGCATGTGAAAATCAACAGGGAGTTAACTTTTTTTCCTATCTGATTTACCTGTTAAGTTTATTATCCTTAAGGACATTAATTTATGCTTTAAATTAAATTATAATAAAAGCTGCGCTAGAAGGAGCCACTTGAACCACAGCGACATTTCGACTGTTAAATCTCCTCTAGGTCATAGACAGAGCACTGAGGATAAAGGATTGTTCGTCAGCCAGGGGTCTCTTTTTGTTTGATTTCTGGTATCTGGTACACTCTTGCGTTCTTTTTAGAGTTCATCAAGATAACTCTTTGAAGTTATAAATTAAAACCCAAACTTGTGTCATTCTTTGCAGCTGGCTTTTTCAGCTTTTAAAACTATTGTTTTATGTACGACTAGAAGTTTCTCTTTAGACTCAGAAATCATACAGCTTTATAGGACCAGAATTCCCTTCCCAGAGTCTGCATTTTCTTATTTCCTCTTCACGGGCACAGAGGACCTTTCCTTGAAGAGGAGGGAAGTAAACCATTTCGTCTGAAATTTACCGACATTACAGGAATTGAGGACATTAGCTTTCATGGGGACTGAATTACCTCAAAAGCTCTATATAATTATAAGGCTTATTATGAGCTAAGCCATGTATAAGTAAGTACACATTTAAGTTTTTGTTTGGGAAATCTGGCTAACTCCTTGAGATTTAAATTTAATCCAATTGCTTTCATGAGTTATGCCTTTAATTGTATCTACTGTTGCCATAGGAAGGAAATTTCTACCTTTAGTTGAGTTATATTTTAACAGAACATCAATAAATGATAAAGGTCACAAATATGCAAAAGCACCTAAAGATATAAAACTATTCAGATGCAAAACCTGAACTGAAATAGTTCTTTCTTGTGATCATTTAGAATGTAAAACTGAGACTTAACTCTAGAAATTACTCAGTATTCATCTTTCTATTCACAGTAACTCTCCCACATT
>PVJO010025469.1:0-22715 GCA_004026905.1 Hystrix cristata
CTTTCCACGGTTTTAATCTTACATTTTTAATGCAAAAATAGTTATTTTCATAACCGGTAGTTGCTGACATATCGTACACATTTCTGTACCTACTTGCTGCTGTAAATTTTTTCCCTGCCTCGATTCCCTCTTCACCCTCCTGAGAAGATTCTCTCCAACCCTGTGAAAGCCTACATGGACTCTGTTTTACCTCATTCTCTCACCAATGCACAGCAATGTGCAGGGCCCACAGTGGGTTTATATTTAGTCGGTTCGTTAAATAGAACTGGCCAGAATTATGTCAGGAAATGCATATGGAGGCCGATATTAAGTGAGTTATTAGCATGTCGGAACCCACACGACACGTAAGGCAGTAAGCAGCGTGTGAGTGGTTTTAGAAAGGTGGAAGGGTGCTCGCGTCGGCAGCACATATACTAGAAAGGTTGAAGGGCAAAATGACCAAGACCAGTGTAGGTATAAAACAGGTGTACATGTGATTTGGCCCAGATAAGATTTTAGGCCTAAAAACAACTAGAATTTTTGGTACCATTTCAATATAACAAGAAAGAAGAACAGTTAGATGTTAAGACCAAGGCACATAATGGAAGAACGTGATAATATTTTTAGGGTTTTTCAAGACACAGTAGTCTATCGGACTGTGTTCTCATAGCCATACTGCTCACAACTGCACTGCGACTGTAATAGAAGATTTATATCAAATGAAATAAACCAAATGAACAAATCTTACCTTTTTTGGAAAAAATTTCAGACAAATTCTCAAAGGTGAGCATCCCATCGGTGTCCTTCATCACCCAAGCTGAAGGAAGAGGGTCCTGTGGTCTTCATTATTCAGCTCTTGCTGCTTTGCTGACTTCTCAGTTCAGTGGAAACTGGCAGTGTGTGTGGTTCGAGGCATTTTTCTAATGTACCATCAACAGTTAAATTGCACTGTTGCTTACATTTGGTGACATTTTTCAATTAAAGTTGACTATTTCCAATGGACAAGTCCAAGTATAACATAAACAGTAATACAATGACATACCGTGATTCAATGCAGATGGGACCATCACTGGGGGACTGAGTTGACAAAAGACTAGTGCAAAATCAAAACCCAGAAGAATTAGCCCTGGAAACTATAAGAATGTTTACTCTATTCACTTGTATGCCAGACACACTTCTTTGAACCTAAAATTAAATGAGATGGAATTGCTGCTTTGGTGCCCACCTGCAATCCAGGAGGTCTGTAAACAAAAGGGTCTCGATGCCTTTCTGTATTCCGTTCCAAGTTACCATGCATAGTCTACTCACTGGATGTTATTTATAGTGCATTTTCTTTTTTTTAAATTCTTCATATCACTATACTTTAAGAAAGTTGGGTTTTATGTATGGCATTTGTGGAACTAAAGCAAAGGAGAATTTGCACACTAACTGAACATGTTATAAAATGTCTGGGTAATTCTTAAAATATCACATAAATTGCAGTGCCTCAGATACATAGATAGACAGACAGATAGATGGAATAGCTGAATATCTATTATACAAGAATGAATAAAAACTTTTGTTAAAGAAATCAGCAGCTGAAAAGCTTAAGAATAAATCTGAAAACAACACTAAGACTCCATCTTACTCTGGAAAGAATGGCAACCATCAAGAAATCAAAAAAATAACAAATGCTGGCGAGGCCATGGCATAAAAGAAACCTCCTACATTATTGATGGGAATGTAAACTAGTACAACCACCACAGAAATCAGTATAGAGGTTTCTCTGAGAACTGAAAGTAGAAATTCCATATGACTCAGGGATCCCCCTTCTGGGTCTCTTCCCCAGAGCCTAAGTCATCATATATCAGAGATACATGTATACCAGTGTTTATACCAGCACAATTCATAATAGCTAAATCCTGGAAGCAGCCTGTATACCCATCAACAGAAGACTGAATAAATAAAATATGGTATATATACATAATAGAATATCACTCGGCTATAAAGAAGGAAGAAGTTTAGATATTTGTAGGAAAATGGATGCACTTAGAAAACATAATGTTGAGTGAATACTTAGGCCTGAATAGCATAAGGTATCTCTCATTTAAGTAAGGCAGAGTACAAACAAGGACATTAATAGAGGATGGATAGAAGGAGGCAAGGGGATGGATATCTTGCAAACGTTAAGGAGTTCAAGAGTGCGGGGTCAGGGGGAGCAGAAGGAGAAATAAGTAGAATAAAGACATGTCATGTGCAGGAACCTAAAACCGCAATGAATGGACACATTATATGCCATAAACATGAGCTAAGACTAATAATGTCAATAAGAATTTAAAAGGGGAATTAGAGGAGGGGGGAGGGAGGCAGAAGGATGGGGAAGGGGATTAAAATTTTAAAAGGAAGCAAGTTGTGTTATGTACATATACCCACTACCCAAAATGACTCTAAAATGCATATATGGCAAGCATATACTAATAAAAAGGTGAAAAAAAGAATAAATCTTATCTTCTTTACAATGACAGTTTGAGGGCTGGGGATTTAGCTCAGTGGTTAGAGTGCTTGCCTTGCAAGCACAAGGCCCTGTGTTCGATCACCAGAGCCAAAAAACAAAAAACAAAAAAAGAAACAGACAATAAAATGACAATTTGATAACACTGATTTTAATAATCTAGAGATATATGGTTCTTTACCATGATTTTACTTCTTTTCATTTATATTCTTAATTGGTACAAATAATTGCCCTTGAGAAATTCATGAAATCACTCATAAATTTTTATTTCACTAATTCTAACATAAATGATGTTTGAACTTTCAGTAGAGTAAACACAAGTCTGGGATTTTAAAAAAAGAATGTGGAAAAAATCTGAGACAGACTAGTTTTCATTAATATTTAATTGATTGCAAATTTTGCTGTCTCAAAAAGTTTCTGCTCTCTGCTTCGTAAAATAAGTTCTGTCATTGTTCAATGTAATTATAGCTTTGGGGAAATTTTCTCAATAAAAGCTTAAGAGGAAAAAAGGAGGCATAACAATTGATGATAAAAAGCTCCGTTAACAATTCTCAGCTTCCAGAACTTCTCAGAGCTCTGAGCAGTATGAGTTTCTGTGAGCTATACGGAGCATGTTAGATGGAAGTTTATGATTGATTTAGACAAGAGAAAGAGTGTCAGAGAAGGAAACCAATTTTTTCCTTACTTAACAATTTCCCTAAACATCTGAGCATTTCCTGAATTCCAGGGTTAACTCTGGTGTTTCACATCTACTGTACATACAGCAAACATCTAGACTCTCTCCTTTTGCTGGTTCCTCAAATGTTTGTCCTAATATGAAGCTCTCCAGATAGGTTTGAGAAATATTCACTTTTGACCCACATAAACTCAATTCTGCTTAAGCATCTGAGGATCTGACATTACTACTTCCGGTCTGTGTGGCTCCCACTGTGGGCTAACAACTGAATTCTTTTGTGCATAAAGCCTAGTATCCTTTTACGCACAGGTCTAGTCCCTCTCTCCACCTTTTGAGTATCTTTCTTCTGGACTTTGTTATATATTGACTCTAAAGCAATGAATGGCACAAGACCTGAAGATCTACCAGTGCATGCGAGAATCTTTCTACATCCTCCCACAGCTGGTACAAAGAGGCCATGAGATGCTACCAATTATATCAGTTTACCCCCTCTGAGAATCAATTCAAGTTTATAGTATGTCATCTGGCATATGGGAATCATTTAATAAATCTTTGTTAAATATGTCTCACTACTTTGAACAAAACACATGTATCGATTCATTTATCATTTTTTATCTCAGTGTTGAAAGGTAAACCTATGTACGAATGCTCTTTGACTTATGGTGGAGTCACAATCAGATAAATCCATTCCAAATTGAAAATATAATGTGCAAAAAAGTGCATTTAATCCACCTAACCTAGCTAATGCCACACCCTGGCCGACAGCACACTGTAGAGAATCAGTTGTTTCTTCTTGTGATCTTGTGGCCATCTGGGAGCTGGGACTTGATCCTTCTGCTCAACATCACACCCGTATTACAGCTCCCGTGTCTAACCCGGGAGAGGATTCCAAAATAAAGCCTGGTTTCTACTGAACGTGTCTCACTTTCGAACCATCCAAAGTTGAAAAATCTTGAATTCAACCACTGTGGTTGGGGAAAAATCTCAAATTTCTTTGCAATGCCCTTTGGATCACAAATATGTATATATTGAGCTCCTGATCATTCCAGAGGCACGCTTCATTCTTGACTAAATTTACCATAATGACCATAACAAAATCCAGAAGTCAAGTACAGTCACTATTTTAAAGATGAGAATGATGACACTTAGAAACATCAATTGGTTCTTGTCGCCACTGTCTGAGCAATGTAAACACACCGTAGGAGCGTGTCCACCTCTATTTCAGAGCACTTTGGGTTATGAACAGAAACCCCTAAACACAGTACTGCACAGCTTTTTTTTTTTTTAATGTCATAATGCTTGAAATAGAAAAGGAGAAAGTTCTATAACCATATTCAGGTCCATTAATAGAAAAACGCCAAAAGCATCAGTCACTAAATAAATGGAAACTTCCCACTTTTATTAGCAGCCATGCTTCTAGAGTATTCCACCAGGAGTCTCCTCTTCCGGTGAGGGCATTGGAAAGCCCAAATGGAGGTGAAGCCTGGAATCTGTGCACACACATACACCAGGTCTCTGTCCCCTCAGCACCCGGAGTGCGATCAACAAGCCCAGCTAGAGGACCAGGTCAGCCTGGTCACACAACCATCGCTCAAACTTCAGTGGAACCTGTATTCTCTCCCTGACGCTATGTTACAGGGCTGGAAACACACACATACAATACATTGAGGGCTCGTAAATAAATAATCAATAATAAAATAGCCCCAGGTGATTATCCTATAAGCAGTTCAGATCTGGTTCATCTGTTTTTATAAATAAAGTTGTATTGGAACACGGAAGTTCCCACTCCACAGTACCATTATGCACAGCTGCTCTTGAAGCACAATATTGGCTTTGAGGAACTGCGGCAGACATTTTAGAAATGGAAACTTTTAAAATATTTGCTAGCTGGTCCTTCATGGAAGATACTTAAGAGCCCCAGTCCTAGACTGTGAGTCTAATACTACAGCAATATCAGATTCTCAACACTTTCAGAATTCCACACAATTCCAAGCCCGGTGTAATCTCAAGCCTTTTATAAGCTGTGCCTTCTCAATCACTTAAGATAAGGCTCTGTGATAATTAACAAATCCCACACTAAGATAAACCACGAAAGATTAAAATTGATTTCTTCCTCACATAAAAAGCTGACGTCAGTAGTCAGGGTAATTCACTCTCTTCCAAAACCTTTTTCAGGGCCTCAAGTATTTTGGGCCCATTCGCTCTGCTATCTTGTACCTTGACCCGTTCACTCTGCCATCTTGGACCTTGAGCCACTCGCTCTGCCATCTTGGACCTTGAGCCACTCGCTCTGCCATCTTGGACCTTGAGCCACTTCCTCTGCCATCTTGGACCTTGAGCCATCTGCTCTGCCATCTTGGACCTTGAGCCATCTGCTCTGCCATCTTGGATGTGGTCATCAGTTTCAGGTGATGGTGGGACTCCAGATATCACTTCCAGAAGAGCAGAGAAGAGATAAAGAACAAAGGGTTCAGAGTTAATAGTAAGGTGTTTCTTCTAAGTGGCCACACAGCATATCCAAGTTTATTCCATTGGCCAGAACTCAGTCCTGTGGCTGCCTCCGGCTACACAAGAAGCTGGGGATTGAAACTTCCAACCTAACCAAACTCCAACAGCAGCATGAATGGAGGCACCCACCGAAGACCCTCACTTCCTTTCCAGAGGTAGAGCTGTTGCTGGCTGCTCTGCCAGGGATAACTTGATTTCCTGGAGTAAAGAGAGGCGAAAGGGGTAGAAAAATGAGAATTAGGAAGAAAATGGAGATAAAGTTTTGCAAATGGGAAGAGGACCGTGAGATGGAAGGAGCAGGGAGGGAAGGGAGGGGTAGGGGATGAAAAAAGAATCAAGATGCGTTATGTATATGTATCAACTCCACACAAGAATGTAAACATTATTTACTGTAAACATGGACTAATAGCAATAAAATTTTTAAAATAATGGATTATGAGTACAGAGGATTACGAATTGATTATTATGAATAATCAGTGGATTACGAATAGAGAAAGAGGGGTACTTCCAAACCAAAGTGATTCTGAGGTAGATGCGCCCTCTGCACCCCCTGCCCTGTCTGCCATTCACTGACACCCGGAAGCACAGGGGAGGCGGCTGTTACAAAGACATCAGAGTCACAAGATGGGACGAGTCTGAATCTCAGGACAACCTCCTGCTACTTAAACACTCACATTGTAGACTTTATGTGTACAAGAAATGAAATTCTGTTGGACTTGACCACATGGATTCTTAGGGCTTACCCATTTTCTACAGTACATCAGAATTATAGTTATAATATTGTATTCAATAGTAACGAGAATACCATGTCAGCTTCTGATTCTATCTGTGTCTACAATACTGCCTATTACCATGGTAAGTGCTGAACAAATGCGGGGTGAATTATTACTGAGTAATGCAGGCCCGCATAACACTATGGGAACACAGAGGAAAAAGTATTGAATTCAACCTGAGAATGTTATATTTCTGTTTCAATCCCCGGCCATGCGTGTTAGAGTATTATATGTTCCACTGGATAAATTTCCCAGTTTGTCTTAAATGGGATTTTTTGTTCCATCCCGTACTGCACAAATAGAGTCATTCGTGCATACTAGTTGATCACCTCATATATTCATAAGAGAAGGTCCAGGACACAGAAAATTTATGAAGAGTGACATTAAGAAGAAAGATCAACTTACAGGTAATGTGAGGGTCTCCTTCAGACCCCGAAATAGTGATGCAAGGGAAACAGAGGGGCTTTCTTCAAGCTGTCATTTTAAAATATCCACACCATACTCCTGGGCAAGCCAGAACCTTTCCCACCAACACGGAAACCCAAAGTGCTGGTCATTCTTCACAGCAGGGCGGTTTGGGAACAGAACTCTCTCTTCATAAATGAAACTGTCAGATGCAAACTAGCCTGGTCTGCTACCAGCTCACTTCTCTGCAGCCCGTTTCTTTTAGCAAAACTTTTCTAGGCAGAAAATTCACAACCTGAACAGCTTCACACAGTCTCCTTAGCACATGGCGGTGTGTACAGAAGTGTTCGTAATGCTTGTTTCTCCTCCTAAAACTGACGAGTGTTTTGAAGATTAAAACAGCTCTCTCAGACATTCTTAAGTCTCCTCAAGCTCCTGGACAAGACACCGCATAGAGCAGCAAATATGTGGCTCATGTTTAAATGTGGAATAGACAATTTGAACTAGTTTACTACCTCTAGTAATGGATTAGGAAGAAAACATAAACTAATAGTGCAATCCCTGAGGAAAAATGTGAGTCTTGGACTTGCAGCATCTTGGAACAAGCTCTGGGCTGGGGCAACGGGAGTCTTGGAATGTGGTTCTGACTTGGCCACCACTTGGGTGACCTTAGGAAAGCCAGCTGACTTGGCTGCATCTTCAAGTCCTCATTCCTGAGATGATGGAGGAGATGAGTCCGTGGGCCTCTCCTGACCCTCAGCTCTCTGCTGGGGAAAAAGGCCATATTGTCAGCAAAACAGGGCCACCCAGCAGAGCGCGGCTTCTGTTTTTACTTTACTTGTTCGAGCAGTCTGAAATGAAGAGAACCATCCATGAGGCCTGAAAGCGGGCACATTCCTAAGACCCCAGACGAAAATGTCACTGGCTCCGAGCAGAGGCAGACAGGAGACCCCACGGAGGCTTCCCCAGAGTGGTAGAAGTGTGTTCGCCCGCTGAAGCACAATCAAGACCTTCTTTCCCACATCTATAAAAACATACCCTTTGACAAATAAAAGTGCTGTATATTTATTATGTGCAACCTGATGTCTTGCAATATGTGTACATCTTGAGGTGGCTAAATCGAGCTAATGGACACATGAGGTATCGTGGAAAGACGCAGACTCCGTTTTCCTCCTCTGGTAAGAAGTTGCTCCCCTTATCTGCCACCACCAGGGTAACAAGCCTTTGCGTTTGGCCCTTGTGGTCACAGGCCACCCTCCCCAAGAAGACCCTTTGGTCGTTCTGCACCACAGTGTTCAGAACTCACAAGGGGAGAGAAGGTGAAGGACGAAAGGTAAAGTCAGTTTGGGTTTTAACCCCAGAGAGGGTCCTGCGGGTCAGTGCTTCCCAAACTATGAGTCTAGAGAACATCTTAATAGAAAACCAAAACATCTTAGAAAACCAAAATTTACAAAATATATTCCACATGAATTACCAGAAAAAAAGCACAAAGTAAATAGACAAAAGAAAAACAAAGAGTCTCATTTGTATTATTATTAGATTCAAGTAGATTACTGTCTAGTTAATGGATTGGATTAGATTATTAGAATTATAAATTTATAAAATTTCTCTGTCAGGTTGTTATTAAAAGCTGTGCACATCTTTCTCTTGATTTCTGTATTTATCTCACTGAGGACAAGCAGACACGTGGCGCACACCTTGAGCAGCGTTTCGCTAAACCAGGCTGGGAAGGTGGGGACTTGCCTTGGGTGGGAGAGGACAGAAGGACTGTGACTCAGACAACTAATACAGAGCTCGGCAAGAAAGGACACAAATGACGTAACCCAGCCCAGCGACAGCAGCAAGAAAGAAGCCAATACCAGCAAAGCAAAATGACACGGGACTAAGAAGAGAGCAAAGAACAGAAAGAGAAGGGCCCAGCTGTGGGAGGATCACAGTAACCCCCAAACATCTCATCGCTATTTTAGCATCCAATCAGCTAACTGGCTGGCACGAGCCATGTTCAGCATACAGTTAGAACTTAGTGCTCTGAACTCACTCAACTCGGAGGCGGCATTCAGCTGTGAAGGCACCCGGGGATGACGCCCCTGATGAGTGCAGCACCCCCGTGACCTAATCACCTTCCAAAAGCCCCATCTCTGAACACAGGAGACTTTGGGGAACATTCTAGATCCAAACCATAATAAACATGTAACCCTACTTAACCCATCCTAGTTTGAGTAGGAATCTCAGAGAGTGACACCCCCACTTTGGGGAGAACGATCAGAATTACATTTGACTTGACACCGTCCAGTGTAGCCGCAGGGTCTCTTCATGCGAATGGCGGTCCCTCACAGATTTTTCCACTGGGATCTCTTTCCACTCTAGTTGCTGAAGCTCTCAATATTCAAATCGACGATCCACCGCCAACGCCTTGGCCGAGTTACGGCTCGTCTTGGTGCCTCCTCCACCAGTACCTTAGGTTCTACAGAAACTCTTAAAACACTGTTCTCCTCCAGAAATTATAGCTGTGGGAGCCCTTTAGAGACTTGCTCGTTTCATTTTATTGTCCTCTCTGCCAAATAATGCAGAACATCTTTTCCCTGGGACTTCACATTTTAGAGTAGCCAGCCACACACAAGCTTTATTACCCATAATCCTGACACGGAGAACTGAGCCCTGATCTCCAGCTGTGTCCGTCCCTGAGTGCACTAGCAGCCTCCTCTCAGCAACCCGTAGAGAGGGTGACATTGCCTCTGGCCCTTTGCTGAGAGCTTTATTCCAGGAGTCTTATGGCTTCTACCCAGCTGTTCCCAAAAGCCTCATGCATTCATAGGTGGGGCTTTGGGGAGGTAACTGGATCGTGGGAGTACAATACTCTTCAGTGGGTTAGTCCACTGATGATTTACATCCAAAAGCGATATTGGGAGGTGAAGCCCGGGTCGAGGATGTGGATCACTGCGGGTGTGTCCTGAAAGGGTTTATCTATATCCCTCCTCCTCCTTTGATCATTCTCTGATTCCTGTCTGCCATGCTATGAACTGTTTCTCCTCCACCAGACCCCTCTGCCATGCCGCCCTGCCTTGGAGCCAGCCAACCACGGACAGAAACCTCTACAAACTGTGAGCCAAAATAAACCTCTCCTCCTTTAACTTGTAGGTGACAGGTGTAGTGTCCCAACAATAAGTAACAAAGACAAGGGGACTGGTTTTCAGTCCCAGAGCCTCTCAATCATGCATTTCCACAAACATAGAAGTTTTCACTTAAAAAGAACTCTACATGACTTGTTCAGATAGATATTAATTCCAGCGTGAATAGATAGGCTGAGTTTCCCAGAAACAAACAACTCCCAACTACAACGGCTTAAAAGAATTGATACTCATGTGACAAGCCACCTTCCCAAAGTTGTTGCCCTCAAAGCAGTCACTATAACAGATACATGTACTGTCTACTGTCCATTCATTCGAAGACTTTCTCTCTGCTTAGTATCAGCTAAGAGTTGATTATTTGACAGGTTATCTGGAAATCACATCTTTTGTTTTCAGTTTTTTTATTTTGATTTTGATTTATTTACTTTTTTATTATTTTTTGCAGTACTGGGAATTGAACCCAGGGTCTTTGTGTCGAGCTATAGCCTCAGCCCCTTTTTTATTTCTTATTTGGACACAAGATCTCACTAAGCAACTAAATTGCTCAGTCTGCACACAAACTTGTGACCCTCCCAGCTCAACCTCCCCCAGTCCTGGGATTACAGGTGCGTCCCACCACGCTCAGCTAGGAGGGCGCATCTTGTGTTTGGTGAGATACAAGGTAGCAAAGAACAAATTTGAGCTGGATGTGGCAGCGCACACCTGTAATCCCAGCACTCGGGAGAGACTGAAGCAGGAGGGTTGCTGCTAGTTTGAGGCCACCTCAGGCTACAAAGCAAGTTCAAGGCCAGCCTGTACTACATAGTGAGACACTGCCTCAAAAAAAAAGGAATAAATTCAAAGAGTTTTAGGGCAGTGGTTTCCACCTGAAAGTGATATCCCCTCCTTTGCCCCAAGAATATTTGTCAGTGACTGGAGACATTTTTTATTTCTACAACGGCGGATGGATATGGGGCTACCTGCATCTGGAGGGTAGAGGCCACAGAAGCGGCTAAACATCCAACATCTCACAGAACAGCCCTCACCACAAAGGCTTATCCAGCCTATAAAGCCAACAGCACAAATCTGGGAAACCCTGCTCTTGGGCCAGACATTGATGAGCAAGTCATTATTATGTCGATTGGTTTGATAGATTATTTATTCGGTAGGCAAGTCATCTAAATCTGTCCAGAGACAAATGTGCCGGCACAAGGTTGGCTTTGAGAAATAAGAAAACAGCACTAGTTTGAGAAATCAACTATTCAGCCCCCTCTCCCTCTCTCTCTCCCTCTCTCTCTCTCTCTCTCTCTTTCCCCAAAAGTGCAGCTAGTCCATTTATCTTCACGGGTCATCTCCTCCTTGGCACCCATTTTTGGAGCGAGACATTGCACGCTGATCCCTTTCCATTCGCTTCTTAGAACGAACTTCACCCTGTAGTGAGTCGCCAGCAAAAGATGACAATTCTAGAACATTGAGATCTTTTTTAGAGGGATACGAGATCTCTTCCTGGTCCATACATCTAACCCAGGACTCCTCCTCCTTGATCATACAGTTGAAACCCCTAAAGAGGAGCTGTCTTGGCAAAATGCAATAAGTCCTCGATATGCTTCCAAATCCAGCATTTCTAACAAGCTGTCACCAATGTAGCTGGCCCAAGGACTGCACCTTGAGTAGAAAGGTGCCCGCTAGACCTGTTCTTGACCTTCCAGATGGCCCTAGTTCAATGATGCCCCTGTAACTGCTAAACCTGACTTACAATGGCTTTACTTTTTTTTTTTAACTTTATGATGGGACTGAATTAAAACACATTAAGGAGAAAGTCTACTTTGAATTATGAACTTCAATCTTTCTCTTCCTGGGCTAGGACTGTCTCAAGACTGGAGCTTGGCAATAAGCCACAGCTCCTGGCCCAGCCACAGAAGATAGACAGCATTATTTTAGAATGTGCTTTGTTTGAGATGATTTGCCCAACTTTTGCCTAATATAAGGATTCCGAGCATGTTTAATGGAAGCTAGAGGAAGCCATGTTGTCTGGTAGTTCATGTCTATAAAATGCAGGGTCCACTTAATATATTTCCAACTTTCCATGGGTTTGCTGGGACGCTGTACCCTCTTAAGAGCTAAGGGTCCACCGTGCTTGGCTTCCCTCTGCAGTGAAGCTAAAAAGACCACTTGGTGGGGTGGAACACGGGTGTATTTCAGAGTCTGCAAGGCACATATTTAATCCTGAATCTTCCTTAGGATGATTCTGTGACTCTGGACAAAACAATCTTTCCGATATGTGCTTTCTCATCGTTGTGTGGACATACAATTACTTCCCAAGAGTGGTGGCAAGAATGAAATAAAATCATGGGTCCTCCAGTCCATATCCAGAGTGTGTACATCCAGATGCATTATGAGATCCAGAATATTTTTAGATTTTTTTAAAAAAAGTAAGAAGGTGTGTGTGAAATATGTAACAGGCCCAGGGGGGTATGGAGCTGTATAGCCTGCAATCAAACTCTTTCATATTTACGCAGCAAAATTTATGAATCCTGCACCAAGCAGAAGGAATAAAGACGGCAAACAGCTGAAGTCAGCCTCAGGCCCTGCCGTCAAACAAGCTTAGATCAGGCGAATGTTATCAGGAAACTTGGACTTTTCGGAGCATGTCTGGATTTTGAGACCAGGGACAAAAGGTGTGTGACCTGCGCTGGGTCCTGGAGTGCCTCGATCTTTCTGGGGAAAGAGTGAGACATACTCATTTCCTTCTGCACATTGTGGGCTGAGCAGGCGAAGTTCTGGCACAGGGCCGGACACGCAGCCGACGGAGCTAAACAAGACGGTGGGGGGCACCCCGGCCAGACCCAGGTGGGAGACAAGGACATGGAGGGGCGCCACTCGGTCCCGCCATCGCCCTTTTTGTAAAACACCACTCTGCGAGTCCACGTCTGCAGTGCATAATGATCACATTCTGCGTGGGGAGTTGGTGCACATACACAACCCATCTTAGTTCTTTTTCTTTCCTTTTCTCCTCCTTTCTTCCCCTTCCTCCATCTCTTACTCCCTTCCCTTTACAAAAGATCATCTCCCTGTTTCCATCACTCTTCAAACCACACACTTGCACACGCACAGTCTCCTAAAGCCATTGGGACCCAGGACTGAATGACTAAATTCAGAAATAGAGACCTCCTAGGATATAAAGACAGAAAGTCAAATATCTTCTGAGAAAAACGCACAAGAATTGCCCCTTTAGATCACCAAATTAAACAAGAATTTCTCCATGGAGGGCATTAGACTGTATCTCTCAGAATGTACATACAAAATACGTACCAGATGGAAAGTAAGTCATTTCCTAACTGTGCATCTACATGGACAGCCCACGTGTCTGCAGATAAGGCTTTTGCTTGTTTTTGTGGGTGAGGGGCTCTGCTTTGTTATACGATCTTGGAATTACACCTCTCTGCGCCATGTTTGCACAGTGTTAAAGAAGAGTAGAAGCAGCTGCCGGTCCATCCCACCCACCTCTTGTCACCTAACATCATTTTTTGGGAGAGTGAAGTGCTACCTCAGTTTACAAACTTCATTTGTTTTACAATTTGGGGGAAGGAGGCCGCATTTGTTTCCGTGTGGGAAAGCTGGCCATGGTTGTGTTTGTCGTACGATGTGAAGTGTGCAAACAGAAGCAAAATTTTCCTGAATGCTTTTATTTGTGAACTGAATTGTTTGCAAACAGAAGCATCCAGGAGCCAAGGCATTTACTGCATCTGGAGCCTGAGCCAAAGTGCAGTGTGTGACACCGGTGGCTTCAATGGTAAGCCACGCGTTCCTGGAGAAAGGCTAAAAGAGGGGCCAGGAGGAAGGGCCTATTCCACATCATGGACAGCTGGCCAAGGGCTCAAGGTCTCACCCTGGGATACTGCAATGAAAATAGGAGATTATTTTAGGAGAGCAGTGTGGTGATTAGGAGCCTGCCTTCTGCATGTGGCCTGCCTGAGTCTCGGATGGAACTCCACTGCTTGTTGGCTGAATAGCCCTGAACCAGCTGTTTTGAATCTCCCCTGTCCTGTTTCTTCAAGTCCAAAATAAAGATAATAAGCCAGGATGGTGCTGCACACCTGTGATCCCCGAACTCCAGGAGGCTGAGGCAGGAAGATCGCAAGTTCAAGCCTGGCCTAGGCAACTTAGTGAGACTATCTCAAAATAAAATTTTTAAAATGTAGTTCAGCACAAAGGCCCTGGGTTCAATCCCCCATAGGATGCCCCACCCGTCGAAGTAACAAACACAAATCTCATGATCTGTTACTCCTGTTACACCATTTGGTCTGAGGCATACCCAGGGCAAAAATGTGGACTGGAGACTGTACCCCAAAAAATACATAGCAGACCACTGAATCAGATGAACCCGGCCCCTCCAGCAACCCACAACTCTGGCCTTGTTTTTCCCGCTTGCAGTCCAATCTGCAGACCCCATGTGGGACGTCCTGGGACGAATCCACCAATAAAACCAGTGAAGAGGAGCCTGGTGTGATGGCACACACTTACAATTCCAGCACTCAGGAGGCTGAGGCAGGAGGATTGTTGTGAGTTCGAGGCCAACCTGAGATAAACAGTGAGTTCAAAGCCAGCTGAACTACGTAGTGAAACCTTGTTTCAAAAAAAAAAAAGCATTAGGCTGTTCAAACTCTCCCAGGCTGCAGGCTCCACATAGACAAAAAGGAAGAAATGCTTCTCCTTTTTAGTAGCTGAGAAATTCTGCCTCTGCTCTAGAGGGGCAGCAGGACTGGGGTCTGTGAGCATTTTCCCCGACGCGTCCCGGCCGTCCCTAACCCCACCGGGGCAGTGACACAGAAGCAGCCCTGTGGAGAAAACGCCGCTAACCAAGCAAGCTGCGGGCTGCCCAGGACTCAGGCCCAGGAGCCAGAGGTCCGGCTGGGAGGGAAGGAGCCCCCTCTGCACAGAGCTCCGAGCTGGAAAGGCGCTTCGACAACGCAGCTCCACTTTCCCGACAGAAGAGGAGCCGCGCTCAGGGTCACCGTAAACCAGTCTGTGCGGAGACATCTGTGCGTGTGGTGACCTCACTAAACCAAGCGAGTGTGCGCTTTCTCTTTCCCAGCAGGCTGATCAAAGGGTGTCTGCCTGCGGAACGACACATTGCAGGGACAAACACGCAGCCTACCTGCAAACAGGGCAGGAGCATTGGGTCAGGCTGGGCTCACGGCCTTCCTGTAGCAGCCCGCAGGCTGCAGGAGCACGGTGAGGTGACTGGGACTTCAGCGCACCCCACAGCATCGCCTGCTCGTGACACACCCACCATGCGGAGACTCGTTAGCTCAGGGGGACAGAAGGGCTCCGCTCAGAAGGGAGAGGCCAGGGTTCGGGTTCTCCCTGCACCTCAGTAACTCTCTGGCAGACAGAGAGACCAGCGGTGCAGGACCACAGGATCTGCACGCCCCGCAGGAAAGATGTGCTGCTGCTCGTTAGGAGCGTCTTTATTGATTTCCGATACGAATGTAAGCGTCCTAGGTAGCAGGGTGAAAGCCGGAGTGGCCTTCTTGCCATCGCTCTGAAACGCTGACCGGCGTCCCACACACGTCCACCATTCTGCACCTGTGGGCTGTCAGGGCACCAAGCGTCAGCACACAAGCCCAGGACAGGCCTGGTCTGTCACTGGGCTCCTCAGTAACATCGATGCCCTGCACCCCTTTGTGAAAATAATACCATAGTTGTGTTCGAAATGCCAGCCAGAGAGCCAAGTTAATTTTTTTTTAAAAAGGCAAATTTTGCTTTTTGAGGATGCAAATAGCACGAATAGCTCACTTCCTCCCGTAGAACTGGAGCTGTCCCCCCTTGTCCTGTGTTGCTTCTGTATAGTGACTGATATTTCAGGGACCCCCCACCACCACCACACTTCAAACCCCTCTCCCGTGCTTTTAGTAACACCGCTCATGTCTTGTTTTCCTCCCTCCTCTCCGATCATCCCTTCCAGGCTTTTCTTCCAGACCCACTTTCTCTTCAACCCCTGGAGGCCGTCGTCTTCTCCCTGTGTCCTCACACAGTCGTCCTGTGTAGGTGTGTGCCCTTCTTTTATTTTCTTATAAGGACATTGTCCACCCATAAGACCTCGTTTTACCTTAAATGCCTCCTCACATTTTCTCTGAGAAGTCATCAACTTGAAACACGACTTTTGTACCTGCTGGGATCCAGGAAGGCAGCCATGAGGGGACCAGAAGGTCACATCTTTTCCAGTATTCTTTGCTAGAAAGTGAAAGGGAAGAAGTGCTTCCCAATGTGATCAAGAAGGACTAGCTCTCTTAGGCTGACATACTCCAGAATCCGAAATTGCTAGAAAGATTAGGTCTCCAAGGAAGAAAAGGTTGTTGGTCATGAGAAAAGGCTATCAGAGATGTGGAACGAGACCCACTTCCCCTCCGGAAGGGATTTCCACAGGCGAAACCCCTCTGACGACTGGGCAGACTTTGTGGCTCCCCGTATTCCTTGTCCTAGCAACTAATAGGCACTTGGAGACTAGAACCATCTCTCCCCCACTGTCCCTTCAGTGCCTTCACCTGGAAAATATACAGAGATAGACAGATGATAGATAAGTAGATAGATAGATAGGTAGGCTGATGGATAGATGGACAAATAGACAGATGGAAAAATAGATCATAGATGGGTAACTGGATGGATGGATAAATGGATGGATGGATAGATGGATGGATGGATGGATGGATGGATGGATGGATGGATGGATAGATGGATGGAATGGATGGATATATAGATGGATGGATGGATGGATGGATGGATGGATGGATAGATGGATGGATGGATGGATGGATGGATGGATGGATGGATGGACAGAGAGATGATAGATATTCACTAGCCATTGCACCCTGAGGGATAGAGCTCCTTCTAACTCCTCTCCTCTCTAAACACTGGGTCCCAGTCCAGGTGGCACACTGAGAACATCCCTTTGACCTGCGAAGAATAAATTTTTCTTGCCCACCTCACTTTCTCTGGGACTTTGAACCCATTCCTGCCTCTGTATGCTTGGAAAGTAGCACTAAATGCACAATGATTTTTTCTGTAGTTATACTGATATTTTTTTTGATAGGCAATTAAAAAGTGCCTTCCTATTTTCTAACATAGGCAAATAAATGTATATGGTAATTCCCTTACTAAATGTCTTCCGGGCAATCTTTTGAACTATGAAGACACCAATGTTTTCCTGAGCACTCGGCCCAAGCCATGCCGGCTAAGCTGTCCGCTTTTCAGAGGGGAGACTGGCATGGCTTACACCAGGGTGCCGTGTTTATTCCACAGTAATGAAGACACGCTCACACAGAAACCTGTGCCCCAGCGTTTACAGCAGCTTTCTTAATACGCACAGAAATGGAGAACCGCTTAGTATTTGCTGTGGATTAGGGAGGGCAAGGGAGGGGAGGGGGTGTCAGAAAAATGAGTGTAGCTATCCAAGGATGACACAAATGCTACGATTTGAATGTTTGCCCCCCAAAATTTCATACGTCGGAAACAGGACTGTGAGGGTCCTGGAAGTTAGAGTGCGTCAGCTGACAACAAACCCTCTTGGCCTGGACTGCACCAAATTTCTCCCCAATGTCTCTCGCGGTGGACGCACAGAACCCATTCAGCAAAGGATGGCAGACCGCACGCTTCTGCAGCAAACCCTCGGAAGAGCAAGGCTCACCCTCGTGCTGAAAGACCATTTGGTTCTTTCTATGCAGAGGCCAAGAGCTCTGTCTCGTCCCTTTCAGGACTGACCTCGCTCCCTATTTTTGTCTGAGTCCTTGAAGTGGGACCAGAAGGGATTTACAGGCTGCAATCACCAGGTCCAAGCACACAGAAGTGAGAATTCTGGTCGTCTGCTATTTGCAGCCAGATTAGAAAAATCCCCCAAGGAACGCGTGTTTTCATTTCAATGCTAAATCACAAAAGAACCAAAGAACTAGAGCAAAAATGCAAATGCAGGACCCCTGTTAAGTACAGGGGATTTAAGGTCTTTGTCTCCCAGCCAAACGCCTTCTCTCTGTGGAGAATGGAGTCCTTAGGTTGCCCTGGCAGTCACTAGGGTTTAAAATCAGTAGTTAACGGCTCTCCCACTGTCATTCAACATTAAGAAACTGGTTAGAAGCCCAGCACAGTGGCACAGGCCTGTAATCCTGGCGCTGTGGGAGGCTGAGGCAGGAGGATTTCATTTAGAGACTTAGCGAGACCCTGTCTCAAAATGAAAAACAGAGAAAAGGTTTGGGGATGTAGCTCAGTGTGAAGGCCCTGGGTTCAATCCTCAGTGTTGAAGAAAGAAAGAGAAAGGAAAAAAGAAAGAGAGAAAGAGAGAGAGGAAGGGAGGAAAAGAGAGAGAAATGAAAAAAACAAAGAAACAAGGAAACTGCACATCACATTTTGGCTGCACTGACTTTTAGAACTCTGGGTAGCTCTTAAATCTCCTTTCCCTTCCGTGGTCACTGTCCCAGTGAGGTTCCAGAATTGGCTGAAAGGGCAAAGGCACCGGATATGGGCTTACAGGAAACTCCTCTAGTCTCCAGCTGCAACGCTCAACCCTCGCTAGGCCTCTGCCTCCACCAGAGCCTAGTATGCAAGAGCTTCCGCATCTTGGCCTCTGCCCACACTCTTAGCACCCTTTGGAGCGTCTTTTGTGTGCAGTGGGAAGTCCACACTTTCATCTATCTCAGGTAGTTTAAGAGCAACATCTGAGATGTTATTTGGCATCACCGGCCATGTTTCCATCTCCAGCGTTGAGATAAGACTCGGCTGCCGGGAGACAAACACAGAGTCTCTCCATCCAACCTGAGAACGTCACCTGAGAACACTTGGAACGCTCAGTAATGTGCCAAGAAGGGTCTGGTGGATTCGAGATTAGCCCGGGATATGCGATTGGGAGTGGGAAAACCTCCAGAGATAAACTCAGGGTCAGACAGCAGCATGAAGAGATCCTGTGCAAGATGCAGGACTCTCTCCACAGGGAAGCAGGGGGCCTCTGAGGCCCCTAGGGCCTAGGAATTCATTACCGAATAACTAAAATGTTGACTCACCGGGCCAGCCCCAGAAGGAGTCAAGCCTCTTTCATGCCTCCAAACCTCCTCCCGGGCGCCTGATGAAATGGTCCCTTGTGCAGGGGTCACCGAGAGTTCAGAGCAGCCTCGTAGCCATGCGATCTGGATGCCTTCCAATGTGGTTCACAGGACGATGAGGTCATCCCGGATCCCAATCAGCTGATTAAAAACCCGAGGACTTAGCGAGTAGCCGATGGCCTCATTCTAAGTACACAGAAGGTGGAAGGAACTTAAATTGGCCAGCACCAGCCATGGAAAGGACACCACAGTACTGCCGCCCTAGGTTACGTCCTCCAATCCTGGCACCACATCTGGATGGCAGAGTCACTGCGGCCACTCGAAGATGAGGAGATTGAAGAGCATGACACAGAAATTTAAGGCAGCTTCCTAAATGTACGCAACCGGGAGGGACATTGGCTCCCTCTGTCTCCGGCCACTTGGGTTCACACATTCAAGTGCGTTTACTCTCCACTGACCAAGTCCAAGGAACTCATTTATTTTGGTGAAAAGGGAAAAGGATTTGTGCAAAGCTGGCTTCCAGGAAATGGAGCAGCCCATCTCCCTCTCATCTGTGACTCCCCACACGCAGGTAGACAAGGAAGAGAGGGGAGGAGGGCTCAGAGAGACAGATGCATCTTTACATCTACTTTCTGGCTTTTAGCCAGCTTCGCCTCATCCTTTTCTTTCTTGCAGAGAGGAAACTGGGCTTGTCTCCTGGGGCCGGCATCTGTGTATTCTGCCACTTCTCTCAGGCCCACAAGAGGAAGGACGTGGTGATGTGCGTTCATTTTTTCATCAGGTTTAATGTTTTCTGTCCTTCCCCTAAGAATCTAGGTCCGCTGAGAGCTGCGCTTAACGGCAAATCCCAAGTACCTGATACGGACCACGCGTCCAGTGCAACTTGCTGAGCGAATGTGATGAATGCTTCCCAGTGTGCACAGGGTGAGCCTGTCAGCTACCACTAGCTGTCCTTTCTCACACAGCCTCTTCGCTGGGCTCTTCGGATGCACGGTTGGACTGCTTTGGAAGGAACAAGCAAACATGAAGTCATGAGTACTAAGATTTATTCCGCCCCCGCTTTACCCCGCAGGGATTCTCGCAAGTGCCCCCCTCCTTCCTCCACCCACTCTCCCGCCACACCACAGATCCCCGGGGACCGGGAAGAACCAGCCCCGCCCAAGCTCGGGGCAGCTGAGGCCCCATGCAGGAGGCCACACGAGGATAACGCAGCCGTGCAAAGTCAATAGAAATATTTATCCGGTCCCTGCACGCCGGCTCTGACAGCTTGCCTTCTGTCTCCAGAGTGTGCTCGCGTCAATAAATCTGCTCAGCACCCCCACCCACCTGCTCCATCTTCCCCGGGTGAGAAGCCGGGAGGCATGGGCATCCTGTCTGAAGAGAGAATTCCCATGTCCTGTCGTCTCTGCCACTCAGCAACCGAACTTAAGCCACCCCCCCCCCACTTTTGGGGGCCTCAATTTCCCAAATTAGAGGACATGTCTGGATTAAACTGAGTAGTTTTCAAACCACGTCTTCAGCGAGGAAGAAAACAGCTGGGAGCGGGGAGAGGAGGAGGCCATTCTGGAACTGGGAGCAGCTCTGTGTTTATCCATGGGGGGGGTCTGAGCTCCCATCTCCCGTAGATTTAATGTGAGCAAAGAATGCCATTCAGAGCTAGAATAAGGCCAGATGTGGTAGCCCCTCCCAGCCATCTAGGAGGCTGAAGCAGGAGGGTCACAAGTTTGAGCCCAGCCTGGGCAACTTAGTGACTAAGTGAAACCCTGTCTCAAAAAAAATGTAAAAAGGGCTGGGGATATAGCTGAGTGAAAACGCCATGGGTGCAATACCCAGTACCAAGAAAAGAGTAAGTCAAAAAACCAAACAAAATGAACAAGCACAAGTCAGGCTTACATCGTGATGAAATTACTTCCCCATAAAGCAACAGGAAACTATTGACAAACCCGCCACCTCTTTCAGACCTCTGGAAATCAAGCAACATGGTACAAACTAAGGAGCATTTTTTTTCCAGAAAACTACTGAATTTCTTTGAATATCCTGCAGTGTTCTTGCTCAGAGCTGCCCCCATCTCTACCCTAGTCTGAAAGCAGATCACCCAGTCCTGGGCAGCTGTGTAAACTATAACCTCTGCTGCCACTCAGGGTGGCCTCGCCACATTTGGGGCCAGGTCAACTCAAGAACAAAGGTGTCAAGAAAAGTAGGTGACTCCATTGTCTTGAGTTAATGCCCTGCTGGGGGCAGCAACAGACTCATGGACAAAGCCAGGAAAGAGCTGGAGGACTAGCCAGAGACTTTACAGGGGCTGGGAGAAAGAGGAAGCCCTGAGACTCCTGGCAAGTTCCCACTATCCTGGATTGACTTGGGCCATGCCCCAGGCATGCACCAGCAGGGACAGGAGCAGACCATGTTCTTAGTCTTCAGATCCTGTGTGCTCACCTGTATAGAGATGCATGGGGTGAGTGAGCCCAACCAAAAGAAAAGCAGAGCAGATGCAAAAACATTCTGAAGTGTGAATGCACCCTCCCAGCCCGCTCAGCCCACAGACCCTCCCTAGGACGGACCATGTGCTGGGCCACACAGCGGTCTCCATTTTGAGGAAGGCAGCCTCCTTGGGAATGCCTTCTGTCCTTCAGGCAAATGAAGGTTTCTCTTGGTGATTTTTCTTTAAAAAGGAGAGGTTTATTTTGGCTCCTATTTGAGTCCAAAGTCAGCTGGCTCCAAGGCAGAGCGGCCTGGCTTGGGGATACAGTGGAGGAGAGCTGCTCACGGCATAGTGGACAGGAAACAGAGAGTCAAGAGAGGAGCCAGGAAAGGAGATACAAACTTCCAGGTCATGCCCTCTGTGCCCTGCCTCTTCCAACCAGGTTCCACCTGCTGATAGGAAGTTAACTATGAGCCCTCATCATCCAATCACCTTCCAAAATGATGACAGGATTGTAACAGCAGGGCCTTATATTCCCAATATCCATTTTTTTACAAGACAAGGCAAAAGGCTGCAGGCACTGTCCAGCTGAGGCTGACTGGCAGAAATCTTCAGGCTAATTTGATAACCTCTTACATAAGGAAAGATGTCATCTTCTCAAAGTCCTCAGCCCACATGGAGCCCAAGAGCAGATCCTGTGTCCCAACTTGAGTCACAGCAAAGAGTCTAAATAAAAATAACTCCATGCAAGCCATACTTGGAGTGTCACACCTGTCCTATCCATGTTGTCCTGTGAAGGACAGGTGGCTTTAGGAGAGCACATACTCTATCATTACTCCAAAATCACGTCCAGCCTTCCTCATCTGGCCCATTCCCATTATTGCTAGAATGGTCTTTCTAAAAATATATCACCTTCCTCCTGGGTACACTGCGTAGGCTTTCCCTGACCACGGGAGAAAACGCGAACGCCAAGCCCAGCATCCACTCTGTCATCCACATTTTGACTTCAGCCTCTGGGAGTTTCAGGTCTTCTCCTGCAACCTACAGTCAAGGCTGAATGACTCACTTGTTCCCAAATGAGCTGCTCATCTCATGGGTCAGTGTCCAGCACTCAGCCACATCCTGTGCTGCATTCTCCTGCTTAGTGCTACCTCAGGTCTCAGCTGTAATGTAATCTCCTCTCTGAAAATTTTCCAAGTTCTTCTCCACCCAAGTTAGTCACTTCCTTCTCTTTGTCCCCTGGAAGCGGACAGAGACATCTTGAA
>PVJO010025470.1:0-22692 GCA_004026905.1 Hystrix cristata
TTTTTTTTTTTTTTTTTTTTGAGACGGTCTTGCTATGTAGTTCAGGCTGGCCTTGAACTCACTTTATAGTCCAGGCTGGCCTTGAACTCACAGCACGATAATGTTTTTACGAGCCTGCCTTTTCCTGTGGATGGCACTTAGCAGCAGCACTCTCTGTAATTTTGATCACTCCTCTGAAAGATGCTCATGAATGAGGACTTCCAGAACAGCTGTAGAAAGTGGCAAGAATGATGGGGTAAGTGTGTTCAAAGTGAAGGAGAGTATGTCTTTTTTAATGTAATAAGTTGTCGTTTTAAATGTAATAAATTTTAAAAATACTGTGTTGTTTGATCAGTCCTTGTATTATGTGAGTTGCTGACAGTTAAAAATCAGGCTATGAACTTGGAAAACCAGATTTGTGTGCTTCTTTTGAGAAATTAGTTGGCCTGGCAGTCCTGGGGTCATTTTCCCACCTTGCCTGGCCCTGCAGGTTGGGGTCAGGTTGCCCCTCCATGGGCCACAGGCTTGCCACGTCCCCTGTTTGCTTTGGGACCTGCCCAGGCCCCGCCGGACTTGAATTGGCACTGTTTGCCCAAGATTATCAAAGTAATACCAGGAATTTCCTGTCTGTGTTTCTTGACTATAGTTTTTCTTGACAAGAAGTTATTAAAATAATTCTTTGAAGTCCTTGAGGAGAAAGGGGATTTGGGACAGGTGCTTGTTGATGATAGGATCCTAGCCAGGTGTATGGAGAGTTAGCCCTGCGATTTTGTGTCCTTGCTGTTCCCTATAGGACATGTTGTCAGCTCCCTTTATGTACCTAAAGTTTAGAGATAGACAGATATTAGCTGACGGGGACCCTCTTTCAGGAGCTTTTTTATTTGAACGTAACTCAAGGCACTGTATTTAAAGGATTGGGTGGGATTGAGGGAATTCGTTGGCTGGCATCCTGCTATCTCTCCCCAGGAGCAACAGGATATAAAAATGTGGGAAAACTATTAAAAATACAATTGTTGAGCTGGGTGTGGTGGTGCGCACCTGTAATCCTAGCACTATGGGAGACTGAGAAAGGAAGATCACAAGTTCAAGCCTAGCCTGGGCAACTTAGTGACTTAGTGAGATCCTGTCTCAAAAAAAGGGCTGGGGATGTAGCTCAGTGCAGTGGCCCTAGGTTCAGCCCCTAGGACATACATACGTAATTGTTAAAATTCGACAAATAATTCAAATCGTATTTCTAACCCCGTGTGAGCCAAATTCAGTCCAGAGCACCATCTATCCATAGCCCCCATTTTGCAGCACGCGAATCACTGAATTTAAAGTTAAGTTAGTGCTGTGCATGTGTGAAATTCCAGGGGCCAGCAAGCTTTGAGTCACGGGTAGCTACTGAGCACTTGAAATGTGCTGGTCTGGACTGAGATGCGCCGTGAGTGAACAGTACACACCAGCTCGCAGAGACCCACTGGGAAAGAGTGTAAAATACGTCATCATTTTCCTACTGTATGTTTTTCTAAATGGTAATTTGGTAATGGTAATTTTCTCTTATTTTTCTAATGGTAATGATTTAGATTTATGAGGTTAAAATATTACTAAAGTTAGCGTCATCTTTTTTTGTTGTTAGTGTGGCTATGAGAAAATTCAGATTTGCACGCACAGCTTGAGTGGACTGCGCTGCGCTCGTTACCGCTGTACTCTGTGGTGAGAGAGGATGAGCGGCTATTTTCCAGGGTTGGTAACGTGCAGGCGGACGAGTGCTGGCTTTCGTGGAGTTCATCAGGAGCTGCTCTCCTCGGTGCTTCTGCGCATTTGCTGAGTGTGAAGCTGCCTTTCCTTCCCTGAGCTCAGGGTGCTGCCCTGTACACAGTGGTCTGGGGCAGGGAGCTTGTGGGAGACTCATGTTGGTTGGAGTCTAGCTCAGCTAACTGGCCTCAGGTCAATTATCCTTACCTCCCTGAGCCTCGTTGTCCTCTGGTTTAAATTAGGGACAGTAATAATTCACTCCATAGTGCCAATGTTAAGGAAAATACCATGAAGACAGCGTGATGTCAAGGATACAGTATTAGTATAGTGAAGTGTGTGTGTGTGTGTGTGTGTGTATGTGTATACTATTCCATTAAAAACAAAACCTCATTTATCAATTCTCTGTGCTAGAAATAAGTCTGTCTCTAAAGTCAGAAAATAGCCTCTTTTTGCCTATGTGATATTAGGTCTGCTAGAAAATTTATAAGTGGATTTTTTTCCCTTCACATTTATAGCATAGTTTTGTTGTTGTTTGACTGTTTAGTTTTTTTTGTTGTTGTTTGGTTTTTTGGTACTAGGGATTGAACCCAGGGACTTATGCCGAGCTAGATCCCCACCTTTTTATTTTGAGACAGTATTTTGCAAATAAATCGCCCAGATTAGGCTTGAACTGGTTATCCTTGTGCCTCAGCCTCCCCAGTGGCTGGGGTTACAGGCACGCGCCACATGCATGGCTCTGGCACAGGTTTTATTATAAGTGTATCACTCTCATATTGTCGATAATTCATAATTTGTTACAACCCAGCAGTGGACTAAAGGTTTAAGAAATTATTGGACGTCTTGAATTTTTACATAAGTAGAAAGCATATATATTGGCTGCGATAAAAAGGAATATGTTCATCCATTATTTACTGAGTAGATGACTTCAGAAAACTAACTGGCCATGTGCTGAAGGGCCCAGTCCCTACGGCCATGTGATGGGCAGGGACCTCTTCTACTTCTCGCTCTTGCCCCTTGTGGTTTTCAGGCACATACAAAGGTACTAGGGGATTTTTTTTTTCCCTGGCTTCATATTCCAAGTTATCTTCACACTTTTGTCGTGTGCCTGTGGATCTTACGAAAGTTAGCATAAGATGAGTCTGTACCCTGGATCTGTGCGAGTTAACAACTAAAGAAATAGCAACTAGAAGTTGGGGCCCGAGGAAGCAGTGCTGCTTTTGTGTGGCCTTTATCTCTTCTGCATTGGATATAACAGAACTGGGACCCTGAATCTGAGAACTTGGGCTTCAGACAGCACAGTGTGGCCTGCTTTCAGATAAGGCACAGGTGGGTACTATACTTTGTTTTTTAAGAGCATCCTGTTTTCCTTACATCTGTTAAAGACACCACACTATGTCAGTCATTCTCCAGATCTACCCACATCTCTGTGCTGAGAAGCACATGTGGTGTCACCCCCATCTTTCCACAGTTTGACTTTGCTCAGTGGTGACTTTGTGAATCATTAATAGAACCGTTTTTTTGCTAGAGCAGGTCTCTGCTCCCTGTAGCCATCGTCGTAGCCCAAGAACATGCACAACAGCGAATGCGCTGTAAGCCAGAGTTCTTGTTATGCATAGAGTCTGTTACTAACCCGACTGGATGCTGGCCGCAAAGTTCACTTGAAAGCATGCGAGTCCCAGCCAAGTCCCCCTGCCACCACCTTTTGGCAGGTGTGGCTTCTCTTGCCACCCTGTCCGAACCTGCAGTGGCCTCTCGTGGCTATCATGAGCCTGGCTTGGCCCAAGAATTCGGTGTTCTAGTTGCCACAGGGCAGGCTGTCAGGATATGACAGTTGCTTTCTAGCGGGGACCCTCCGCCTCGCGCTGTACAAGGTGTGATAAAAGAACTACATGGTGAATTTAAGTTTAAAAAAAAAGTATTGCAGTAAAAGACACATTGCCGTGAATCCACCTCAAAATAGTCTTCCTTTACTTTGAGCACACTTATCCCATTGTTTTTGGAGCTTTCTGAAGTAATTCTGGAAGTATTTTTTTTGTGAGCATCTTTTGTTGTGCTCTTGTGACTGCCTTGATATCCTGAATTGATTCAAAACGTTTACCTTTCACGGTTATTTTGACTTTGGGGAAGAGCCAGAAGTTGGTGCCAGATCCAGCACGTCAGGTGGATGAGGACACAGCTTAGTGATTTATGATGCCAGGTCCAGTGCACAAGGTGGATGAGGACACACCACATTGATGTTACGAGCCTGCCTTTCTTTTGAATGGCACTTGGCAGCAGCATTCACTGCATTTTTGGTCACATTTTGTAAAGACATGAATAAGCATTTCCCAAACTGCTTCAGAACTTGGTTAAAATGGTGGGATAAGTGTATTCAAAGCAGGAAGGAGCATTCTGAGTGGGATTAATAGCAATGTGTCTTTTAGTGTGATACATTTTAAAAAATTTAAACAGTGTATACTTTGATCACACCTTCTATGGCCTCCGTAAGTTACTATGTTTAATATACAAATATAGAATAAAAATAGAAACTAACAGGTGATTGCATACATGTGCCAGATACTCCTGTAGTTGGGTTGCTTTTATTTGAGCCTCTGTGCACGCCTATGCCTGAGATGCGATCATTTGGGATAAACCTGAGGAGCGAGAGGTTAGTGAGTTCGCCCACCGTCCTGGGCCACCACAGCCTGAGTCTGTGAAAACCTGGGCCTGCAGAGCAGATCTTCAGCTTGAACTGTGCTTGCTTTCTGGTCTTTGTTTGTGTTGTTTTCCTTTTCTCCTGCCACCTGTCTAAATATTTCTTGTCTTCAAACACATGTGGCTCTAAAGTGACGTTTTCATTAAGGAGTCCAGGCTGCGTTCGGGACTGGCTGGGGATGTCTTGTTTGTCGCTGTGGTTTAGCCAGGCCTTTTCACTATGTTCCAAGTTTTATTGTCAGTGCTTCTAAGATGGGGGTGGGGCATTTATATATTTTTCCCTTAAAGGTTTCAAAATATTTAGCACATTAGTGACTAAACTCATTAAAAGCATTTAGGAAATAGGTGTGGGGAATTTGTTCTGGATGCAGTTGGCTGGCTGACCCTGCCCTGTTCAGCATGCTGTTCCTCTTCCTGTGCAGTGGGGATCAAGCTAAGGGTAGTTTTCAGTTGGGGGTCATTTTTCCCTGCAGGGGACATTTGTAAATGTCTGGTGAAATTTTTAAAAAAAATTTTTAGGGGTGGGTGGTGAGGATTGAACTCAGGGCCTTGTGCTTGCTGGGCAAGCACTCTACCACTGAGCTAAATCCCCAAACCCCCTGTTTAAAAAAATTTGTTTTGAGACAGGGTCTTGCCTGCTAAGTTGCCCAGGCTGGCCTTGGCTTCTCAGTCCTCTTGCCTCAGCTGCCTGAGTGCTGGGATTTATGGAGGTGTGTGTCACAATGCCCAGCATAGGAACATTTTGGATCATCACCCTTAGCTTTGGGCTGCTAGTGGCATCCGCTGGGTAGAGGCCAGGGCTGCTGATAAATATCTATAATAAACATATAAAAGAATCATCTGACCCCTGATACCAGAGAAGCCAAGGCAGAGAAACCGGTCTAGATGTGGCCGTGTGACTTGCCCTGGCCAGTTAGACCTGAGTGGGAGGTGGCCTGCTGCAGCTTTCTGGAACAATTTTGCTTTTGTGAGGTAGGAGCTGCCCCTTTCCTGTTTTCAGCTTCTTCTGCCTTTCAGCATGGGCTTGAGCCTGGAGATAGGGCATCATTGTGCAGATAACAATCAACATGCTGAAGGTGGTAGAGTGAAAAGACAAAATGTGTTCAGGTTTTCTCTTATTTGTAGGCTCATACCACATGAGCCTGATGTGGGAAAGAGAGAAGCTTGGTGTTTCACCTAATCAAAGCAGCTGCCTCTGCCCACATTTCCAATGGCACGACCCACTGCTTGGGATGGGGTCTGGCACTGGAGATCTGTTACCATTCGGACCAGTCACACAGTTCTTGCTTGCAGTGGGTGGAATTTGGCACCCGAAGCTTCTACTCAGGGGCCTTATTTTAGGTCATTTGGAATTTACCTGGACATTTCTCTGCACACTTTCATAGAGGATGGTCTGAAGTTGTCCTGAGCAAGTTGGCAGGTTTGTTGAGAGACACTCTCCTCGATACTCCAGCACCCTCCTCTTGGGTGGGTCTCATAGCCGGAGTCCAGAGGCAGGGCCACCAACAAGGGGCGAGTCTGTCACCTCTGAAACTTTCAGCCCTTTGGTTTCCTGCTCAGAGCTTTGCCTTGGTTGCAGATGCCCTAGACACTTCGGATGTTTTGACCGTGTGAATGATCTGAGGAAGGGACTTCCAGTGGGTTGGGTGCCTTCATTCTGTCATTGTGTCATGGGGAATGTGCAGGAATACTGCTTTCCTCTTGTTTCCAATCCAGTCCACAAGTTAGTGAGGGGCTCAAGCCCTATCATGATCAGTGCCTGAGACTTCATCTTGACCTGCTGTAGTGGAGGAGGCTGCTGCTTGTAGAATAGCTCTTCTTAAAAATTAAAAACATTTAGTTGCGGTAAAAATCATGTACAATTCAACATCTTAACTACTTTTCTTTTTAATGATGTATGCAAGTGCTAGGAAAGTGCTTCAACACTGAGCTGCACCCAAGCTCCTTAACTGTTTCTAAATGCACAGTTCAGCATGCAGTGTGTTCACGACGCTGTGCCCCAGACCTCCAGAACTTTTTCATCTCCTTGGCTCAATTTTTTCTGCGGCAGGTGGGGGGAGGCACAGCTTTGTCACATTACGTGTCTGTTCACTGCTCATCCTGCTGCTTGTCCCCCTCCCACAAAATGCTCCCATTTGGAACAAGGGAGGTTTCTTTGGCTGAGTTTCCTCCTCAAAGACGGTGGCCAGCCATTCATACTGTGAGTTTGCTGGAGTTGAATTACAGTCTTTACAAGGTTTGCGGTGGGAGTCTAAGTAGAGGTGAGTTTGGAAAACTAGAGATTTGGTTTAAAGAGAGGAAGTATGTGGAGGCGGTGAGGATTCTTGGATGACAAGGTGTAAACCCCACCAAGTCACTTAGTTGAAAATACTCTCCCAATTTAGCACAAGGTCCCAGCCTGGAGAAAGTGCGAGGGTGTTTTTCCTGGCACGTCTTCCTCCCACCATCCCGTCTGGTGGCTCCCTCAGTTCTTCACGCCCTCTGACAGCCTCATCCTGTCCCGCTGGAGCTGAATCCCAAATGCCAGGTGCTACTGAGTTTTGACTTACTTGGGTTTTTTTCGCTGCTAGAATTATGCAGTTTCTTGAACTCATGAATTAGACATTAAATTGTATTTACTGGGTGAGCACCCAGGCAGTCTCTTCTCTGACCAGCTGACTTCCTTTGGGAAGTATGCTTTTCTGTGCAGGCTTCTAGTAAATGATGGTGAGAAAATGAAACCCTCTTCAGGGAGTCTTTAAGCACAATCTTCCCTTTGCAGGTTGCCTGGGGGGTCTACTGCAGAATGGCTCATTTCAGTGGGGTTATCTCCTGAGAAGAGCTTGGGCTGCTATTTTTGTGGCAGCCTATGGATTAAGGAAAGTCAGTTATTTGAGTTTTTCTCAGAGAGATTCACCTCTAGAATGAACTAATCAAGTTGTGTAATTGGGATTTCCTATGAGGGTGCTAGTTGTCAAACTGTTTTTTAAAATCAGGAAAAGCAAGGCCAATCACAAAACCGCACATGGTCTAAAAGCACTAAAATATCAGTGATGCTAATATAGTAGTTTTTTTTGTATCTAGTGAGTCTTGAGAAGGTCTTGCTTAATGTCCATATCAATCACATTTTCTAGTTCAGTGTTCTAAGTAATTCTGTAGCCAAGGGAAACACATCCTTGAACTATTTAAGAAATACCTTTCTGACGAGTAGGTGATAAATGACATAAAGGAGCAACTATTTCAACTTTGCTGTCTAAGGATGAACATGTGGCAGGCACACTGTTTTTGATGTGCTACTTGTGATTACTTCACATTCCTGGGGTGGTCACCTCAGAGTTTGAAATCATAACATTTATGCTTTTATGTGAGTTCAGGCTGGGCCTTTTTGGGTTAACTGAGTTGGTAAGAAGCTTTTAGCCTGAAAGCTTGGGCTGATTTGTCTTTTTTGCTGATTTTGTCCATATAGGGAGTACTACAGAAGTGCCTTACATGCATTAAAAATAACTTTTTGTTAATAAAAATTAATATCAGTTTAAAAAAACTTAGCTAACCTAATGCATGCCAGTTGTTAATGAACTGAATTGTGAACACAGCTTGTTTTGAGTGTTGACTATTGGCTTAAAAACCTCAGTGTCATTCTGCCTGTGATTTTTCTCCCATGGAATGAAAGGCAGATTTAATTTCTGAGTGAAGCGTTGTAATTGTCATGTAGTTTCATTTCTGGTTGTGTTAGGCAGGCAGTAGAGGAGAAGTGGGAGTATGAACGTAAGAGAAGTATTATTTTAATAAGAAGTATAAATATGTATAGGGTTTTGTTATTTTCTAAGGGTTAGATTGCATGCTAGGGATGAAGTGTCCAAATTGGAAAATTCATTGATCGAATGAAATGTTCGCTGCTGTGGTATGAGTGTGTCCCTTCCACAGTCCAAGCATCACCAGTGTGATAACCTTAAGAGGACCTTTGGGCCTGGGAGCGCCTCCGTTGTTCCTGGTTTACGGCTCTGGGAGGGAAGCTTGGCTGATTTGTTAGTTTGGCTTCCTCTTTTGTCCTTTTGCCTTCTTCCTTATGAAGGTGCAGCCTGGGACCCTCACCAGGCAGAGGCTGCGCCTCAATCTTGGACTTCTCAATTGTCACGAATTTTCAGAAATAAATTTCAGTTCTTCAGAAATTGCCCAGTCTCAGATATTTTGTTACAGGATCACAGACAAATTAAGACACTGCCTAATGTACATTGCAATATTTGCAGACCATAGAAAGTAGAAATGGTGACTTTCCTCACACAGGTCAAGCAACAGTTCTTTCTTGGGTGGAGAACTACTTGATCATCTCCCAACCATTCTTCTCTGTGGTAGTTTGGCATGTAGAGCTGTCTCATCGTGAGAAAGTGCTGTGCCTCTGGAGGAAGTGCAGTGGCCTGTAGCTGGCTGCTGTGTGAACCTGTAACTGGCCGAGTCCGGACCACAGCAGACCAGTGGCAGTGAGTGCCTGAACTGCCTAGAAGCAGTGCCTGAATGTGCACTGCACAAGGTAGGGACTTGGCATGTGCACCAATTCAGAAGTAAAGGAGGAACCAGAATGGGTACAGCGATTGTATAAATGAGGGCCCTGCACTGTAGAAATATCTTATGGTGCCAATTTTGTTATGCACTTGTTGTGGCCAAGTGTACTGATCATTTAGCCCAGTTTCGGCTGCCAGCGCCAGCCTATGGTCATGTGTGGTTGGTGTACAGTTACTGTTGGCATCATAGGTTGTTCTGCTGTAGGATGGACACTGGACACTGTGGTTGCAGACTTCTCGTGTGCTGTGTAGGGAAGCACCCTTTTGTCTTGCCCAGCTAGATGAAGGTCTGTGAATGCCACTGTGGCTAAGACTGTCCCTTTCTGGCCAGCAAGGTTAGCAGGAGGGCTTGGACCGGCTGATTCCCATGGGCACCTACTCAGCCCTGGTGCCAGGAGCCTGCAGGGTAGCATCAGTGAGCTGGTGTTCCAGGACTCCATGGCGAGACTGACACTGTTCACAGATGCACACTTCTCTGATTGTTGACTTCTCCAGGTCACTGAGCATGTCCTGCATATTGATGAGGACGTCCTGGATGCTGGGCAGACAGAAGTGGCGGCCGTTGAGCTGGCCCAGAGTGCAGAGATAAACCCGCAGAGTGCGGCTCAATGCAAGTGCATGTGTGTGGGTCTGTGGTGGCCGCCTACTGCTCTGGTGGCGTGCTAATTTCTCATCCTGAGCTTACCTCAATCACCATTGAAGCAGAGAAACCAGAGAAGGAATCATTTTCTGTGGTGCACTGATGGGCAGCGTGGGGGAACCAGGATGCCCATGTGAGGGGATTTTCCCATTTCCGGGTCTGAGGCTGGCTGTTTCCTGGAGAGGATTCAGGTCAGTTGCTGCAGTATTTCTTGCTGTGTATGTAATTGAACGTTTGGCCAAGCCTAGCTGAATGGTTTAGTGTTTTATGAAAATCAAAGCACTTTTCAAAAAAACAAACTGGGAAAAATTGGAAAAAGTTTAACTTGTTTTTGAACATGGTGTTATTGGCCTAAATGAAGTTAAGCGTATTAAAGAAGTGAAAAGTGTGCTTTACTGCTGCTGGCTGAGTGGAGCTGTCCCTCTGCAGGTGCATCAGCCTCCAGGTGCGGCGTCCTTTGGCCTTCCCAGGGACGGGGAAGGTGTGCACAGCACAGGTCCATTGTCTTCCCACTCGCGTTTGGAAACTGCACTGCACTTAATACGGTATTGTGTTAGGAATGGGAGTATCTGGGCTTCCCCTCCATCTATTTTAAAAGGAATATGGGAAAGTCACAATTTCCTGTTGTGTACTAGTGGGGAGGGAAAGAAGGAAGGAAAGGGAGAGCTGGGAGAGGGAACTGAAAAGATACCTGAGCTCCTCAGGGAAAACCATCAAAAGACCACTCAGATGTTCAGCAGGCACATTCTTAATTTTCTTTTAACTTTCTTATCTCCGGTTTCTTTAGTTCTTAATTTCTGGAGACTCATTGAAATCTCTGCTAAACCATATCCACTTTTTTCATTATGTGAAATTCAGCTTAATTATCAGAAAGGTTTTTAAAAAATTTTTCCAAAATACTTAATATTTTTCTCTGCTGTATTTTCTGAAGCAGAGAAAGGAGAAGGTGGGGAGTGCTAAGGCAAACATAGCTCAACATTGTGCGCTAGAGGAGGGCTGGGCCCGCGGCTCTGCCTGGGCTGTGGAGAAGGACTGAGTACGGGCATAGCACAGACGGCCCAGCTGCGATCTTCACTCACTTGAAGTGTTGTGGCAAAGCTCGGCTTGATTCTGGTTGAGGAACAGACGTCCTGACAGCCATGTGCGTGTGATTTTAGGATTATTAACTGTACCGAAATGTCCAAGGTACCCTGAGTTTTACATAGCAACGTTGAAGAGTTGGAGTTCTCAGGAAGCAAGGCTTTCCTGGTCCAGTTGAGGTTTTATCTGAAAACCATTCATTTTCAGGCATATTGGAAATCTTCCTGAGAATGCGTCAGTGAGCCCTGGGTGGGTGCCAGTGAGTATGGGTGAGTATGAGTATGGGTGCCTTCCTAGCCCTTCATGATTGAGACTTGTTTTTAGTATTTCAGGGGCTTTTGATAAATTCTTTCTTTTCAGATTGAGCTGGCTTCAAAGTTTTCCTCAAATGCTTTGCATTGAAAAGAAAAAGACATTCCTGTTTTCTCTTACTCATTTTTCTTACTAATTTTTTCTCTAAAAAGTAATTTGTGATATTCTGTTCCTGTAAATGGAAATGTGTAATTGTGAAATAGTGTATTTGGCTTGGACCCACCTGTGAAGTAAGTGGTATGAATTTTGCTTTTCTTTCTCTACTTCTCCTTTGGACTCATGGTCTTTCTCTTTCTCTTTTTCACCTCCATTCCACCCTGATTTCAGCAAATCGATTGACTTTTGATACTAATTTTTATGACTTTAACCTTAAGCCATCCCTGTGAAAATGACTTACTAACCTGTTACCTGTTCCAGAAATACTTGCACTTGAAGCTTTGCCTAGTTTTTGTGTAAGACTTTCTGTTATACTGGGGGATTTTAGAACCCTCTGTGCAGTAGTAGTATTTTTGGTCATGATCTTGTTCCCCGAACTGCTTTAATCACATCAGGTTGTGAAATGCTTGTGAACGGCTTCTATTCAGGTCAGAGACTGCCGGCATCATGGAAAAACTTTGGACCTGAAAGCTTCTGAGTCGCTTTCAGAAACTTCCAGAAAGAAGTACTTTTGTTTTTTTCCACTGAGAAACTCAAAAGTAAATCAGTGAAAGTTGTGCTCACTATGCCTAGAGTTGTCATCTTGCAATGGACTTCCCCTGAATCCAGCCTAGCAACCATTTACTGAAGACCTAGTGTGTGTAGTTAAAAGCACTACACCAGCTGTAGAAAAACCACCATTTGTCTACTAATATGAACAGTGGGTGAAGAAATGAGGTCTTCAGTACCAGGCAGATGTGGGATGGCTGAAGATTCTAGACTTGGGAATGTTTCTCAGGATGCCAGTAGGTGTGAAAAATTGATTTTCAAATAGTTAAATTTGAGGGAAGAAGGTTAGGTGAAGTTGGGTAGGGGCTTTCTTTTTTATTGGTGCACCTACAAGGAGCATTTGGGCAGCATTTCTCAAATTTACAAATCACCCTTTATTTTGCTTTATTTATTTATTTTGGAGTATTGTAGGGAATTATTATTTCACAGCAACTTTTGGCAAATGCTGCTCTAGACCATGCAAGAAAAAAAATTTTCAAACTCTTATGTTGGTGCATTTGTTATTCAGGGACAGAAAACTTTAAATATTATGGTAAATAGCTTCCTGTCTCTAAGTTACTCCATCAGTTATATAAGCAGTGTGTGACAGTTAAGCCTGACTATGTCAACTTGACTGGCTTGGGAGCTGTTCTTGGGATTGGTGTAGCACACTTCTGGGTGTGTCTCAGTGAGTCATGGAGTCCTCGCTCTGGGGCCATGTCTGGTCCCTGGCCCCTTCCTCTCTAGCAGTGTTCCCCTGCTCTGCTCCCTGGTTGCTGTGAACTAAGCATTTCGCTCTGCTGCACATTTCTGCCATAATGTTCCTGCCTTGGTGCCAGCTGATCATGGACTGAATCCCCTGAAACTACGAGCCACATTAAACCTCTTATCCTTTAAATTCTGTGTGTTGGGTATTGTGTCCCAGCCATGGGAAAGCTAATAAAGAGTATTTGCATTTTCCATGAGTTTTAGTGAAATTTTGAATGGCAATTTCCTCTAGAATCTCATTGTCAGGAAGTAGGAATTACCTGTTTGCTTTGTAAGTGAGATGATAAGTTGACCAATATGGCATTTATGACCCTCGGAACATGCCTGGTAGGTTTTTTTTTTTAATTGATGAGATTGAAAAGAAACACTGACACTCATTTGAGGTAATTGTAGATTAGCACAGAGCAGTAAACAATAATACAGAGATCCTGTGTACCTTTCACTCAGTTTCCCCCAACAATAACATGTTATGCAGTAATATTACAGTGTTGCAGTCAAGAAATTTAACAGTGATACCTCTTTGAGATTCCTTAGTTCTAACATGCACTTGTGTATCTGTGTGTGTCTAGTTCTGTGCAGTTTTATCACACGAAAATTCTTATGTTTCCCAGCACACACTGCAGAACAGTTTGATCTCAAGGATCCCAATGATCCTTTTATAGCCAGCTCCTTCTCTCCCCACTCCAAACCCAGTCTCTGACAACCACTAATTCTACATCTCTATAATTTTGTTATTTCAAGTCTGCTCTATAAGTGGAATCATAAAGTATGTAACATTTTGAGATTGGTTTTTAACATGTTGGCTATTTTTAACCCAGCCTCCAATCTTTGCAACAATCCTCCAAGTTAAGATTACGAAGTCTTTTTCATCAGTAGTAAAGTGGCATGCCCCAAACCACACAGCTAATGGAGTGGGCGGCTGGTGGGTAGGAGCCAGGAAGGAGCCCAGGGACATCTGATTCTCAGCCTTGACTCTCTTTTTACCTGGCATTGGCCTTCCTTGGAGCATTCACACTTGCAGTTCTTTATATGTGCGTGTGTGTGTGTGTGTGTGTGTGTGTGTGTGTATTCAGTTATTTTCTTTTTTTAATATTCAGTTATTTTCTTACACATTTGAAGTAAAATTTCTTTTTTTTTTTTTTTAAATCTTTAACTCGGGCTGTGTGTGTGTGTGTGTGTATGTGTGCTGCTGGGGAATAAACCTGGGACCTTGGATCATGCTAGTCAAGGACTCTTCCACAGAGCTGGAGGCCTCGTCTTAACTTTTGAGAAAGAGGATTAGTTCACATCATTTTGGAAGGGCAGAGGTTGGTGTATTTTTGGTCCAGCTCTATTTTGGGCCCTGTCAGAGTTTTCTGTGCTGACCTCTTCCCACCTTGACACTGTGGCACAGGTGCTGAGGTAGCTGTAGTGTGAGGAGAAAAAGGTAGCGCTTTTTGTACACTGTTTCTTCAGCCCTAATATAGGAATTTTTGGCTTGCCACATACCCGAGTATAGTACATCGCCTACCTTCTTTGGTTGCTGTGGTGCTAAACATACCCTAGAGCCCTGGGGACTGAACCCACTGCCAACAAGAATGGCTGGGGAGGCAAACATGCATCTTACTCTGAATCACAATAGTGCCAGATGCTGTCTATGTAAGGGAAAGCGCAGTACTAGAAAATAAGCCTATCGAAACTTCTATATATAGGATGCATTTTTTAACACTATAAGGAAACGGCAAAAGGTAGATTTCTGTGGATCGTTGACCAACCCCCACCATGGTCTTTTTTCAGGGCTTTTGACTCAGCTGTTCCTTCTGCATGGAAAACCCTTTCCTAGGATTTCTGCATGGCTTAGCTCATTCCCTTATTTTCCTTCAGATCTCACACAGTATTTTCCTTTCCCTTGTGTCTTTCCTGATATTGTTTGAGTAAATGAGTGTTTTAAGAGGGAAGAATGAGCAACAAGTCTTTTACAGGACATGAGAGAGTAATTGTGTTTGCACGTGTTATTGGTTAGATGCTCCTGTGAAAATGGTTGAGTCAGTTTAGTAGAAGTGTGCCCTTCTCATGCCTACTTAGAGAGTGCTTCTAGGAGTGATTTTTCCAATGGAAAATGATCGACTTTGGGGAGCTCTCTGAGAGGTACAGGGAATTAACCAGATCTAGGTAATTGAACCTTACAAACTATCTTAGAAATGTTTATGCTTCTGCCAAATTAAAGCATGAGTTCAGTGTTTGCATATCCACCTGTGTAATTACTCGCATTAGCATGCCAGCAAGTATTTGCTGAGCTGTGCTCTTCAATTTTGCAATAAAACTATTTTCACATGTTGGCTGTTACTGTGAAAATTGGTTTCCCTTTTACACTCGGAAAGTTTGGGCTCCTGTTTGGATATGGGTCGGGGTGTGGTCTGGTACCTTTTAACATTTACTTTCTTGGCGAAGTGGGATCCAAGATGGAAATAAACGTTTGCTTTCGATTTCTCTTCTTGGGGCTGTTTTTGTTAGGGTTGGCAAGGGAAAAGAAATAAATATTGCTCTAGGGATACTTAAGTAATATATGCTGTGGTTACAAAAATAGTGTTGCCTTTGTCAAAGCTGGGTCTGGTGGTGGAAGCTGGGAGCTGGGCACAGGTCTGCTCCCCTCAGGGTGTTTTAGTGGTTTGGGTCTGGTGTAGAGTGTGAGGGCAACGGAGCAGCTGGAAGCTGGGTAGCTGCTGTGGCTGGGAAGGGTCTTTCTAGGGTGGGGGTAGCACCTGACCCCCAGTGTCCCCAGGACTTACAGCTGTTGGTGGTGTGGCAGTGTGTGCCTTTCCTGTGATTAGATCCTGTATGAATTAAGACTGACAGGAGAATAAGGCTTGGAGAGGAAAGGGTTAAGGGAGACTATTAGTGCAACAAGGAAGGAATTATTAATACGATACTTTGGGACAAGCCCCCATGTGTCAACGTTTGACTTCCAAACAACCACACTTTTATTATATACAGACACCTCTAAACCACCTTTCCTGTACTGGATTTGCACTTTCTGTGTTAGCTGACCACTCAGGAAAATTCTGAGCACAGCAGTGAGGGAAATTCAGACAGTTCAGTCATTTCAAAGTCCCTGAAGCTCACTGGTGTCGGCTGGGACAATTTCTCTCTGTTAGTTAAAGGTATCTCTAAGTTTAAATAACTAATAGAGATCAGACACTACTTATTGAATTTCTTAGAATAGTCATTAACTGTCCAGTTCCCAAGGGAAATAAGCCATTTGAGTTACTGAAATCACACTTTTTCCATTTCTTGAAATAATTTCCATTTCCCTGCCCTAGAAAAGTAGGCGGTTGCAGAAAGGTTGAAAAAGAATTACAGAGCCGTTTGGGCTCTGTTATCCCAGTACATTACTTTTAGAACTCATTGAGCAGACAGCAACTATAACACCTCCTAATAAGCACCAACTACATATAGATCGATATTTTCAAATGAAACCAAAGGTAGATAGTCAGTTCAGGAAGACAAAACAGATACGACTCAGAAATCTCCCGGAATTCCTGATGCAAAATAATATGGGCTCACCGGTAACGCAAGAACTGCCTGCTGGTTCTGTGAATCTTCCTATGAAAATGTGTACATCCCACACTCTTTTGAGACCTCTCTCCACATTTTGGGAATAGTTGAGATATCTAGACGCACAATTAATGAAGCTTGCATGTCTACAGTCTTGTTTTGTACTTTAATGTGATAAGTGGTTTCAACCATGTATATATCATTGTCTCTTTTCCCAGACTCATGTTCGTTGACCAAAAATACTGTAGTTAATTTGTCAAGTTATGTTGTATTGACCAATGTACTATCTGGAATGATGCAATTATTGATTTACAGTGAAGAATTATAATGAAGCAATTCTATTAGGAGGGTTTGTTATTTGTAGTTTTAGTAAGGAAAATTTCACATGGTTCTATTTGCCAGTTATTTTGAATTTAAAATTCTGTATGTGATGACACAATAAGTCTTTCTAGAGGGGTGTAAGTGACTGAGTTTATCTGAGTTTGTAGGAGTCCACTCTTAGGCTCACAGTACAGTAGTTAGTCTGGTGTTACATGGGGCCTTCCTGAGAGGCCAGATGGAACTACTGGGCAGATCTGACTTGAGTCCTCTTCTTAAGAGTCTCAGGCAGGGAACTTACTAGACGTAACTTGGTTTTACCCACTGTGGGACCTTGTGCCACAGATGCCATCAGAGCTAGGCCTGGAGCCTCTGCACCTCTTTGATTGTTCATGTGGCCTCCTTGCAGTTGAATAGAATGCTGAATTTTGATTTTTTCCCTAAGTTATTTCAGAACTTCCACAGCTGCTTCTGGTTTAATCAGATGCTTGAAACTCCTGTTCCCTGTGGCCTGGCTGCTGTGGTTTGACACCACCACAGCTGTCTGGGCCTGGCTTCTGCCCTGCCCTACCCCTTTTCATCTGCCACCTCTCCTGGCTTCCTCACTTGTTATGCAGGAAGGTGGCAAATTCCCAGAGAAGCTGCTGACTTTCTGCCCTTGTGGCTCACAGCGGTCCCTTTCACCAGGCACACCTTCTGTCCGGGAACCAGCTCTGTTGACCACCGCTCTCCATGTTCCAGAGTGGCCCTGGAGTGTGCTTTGCCCACACTATTGGGTGTTGATTTCTCCCCTTGACTTGAAGACTTGCAGGGACATTGAAAGGGGCTTTCACATGAGGCAGCTTTGGCCTCTCCTCCCAGCCATGCTCATCTTTTGAGAGCTCAGAGTCTTACTGAAAGTGTGCAGTGGGGTGGTGTTTGCAGTCCAGGCTTCCCTGTTTGTGGACGGCGCTGCTTACCTTGGGCAATTCCTCTTCCTAAGGTGGAGGCGGTTCCGGCCTCACCTCTGTCCATACGGTCACGTCCACCAGGAGCTGTTTTTCCTTGTCACCTCTGTTAGAGCTTGTGCCACTCTATCGCCAGCGTGCCCCCAGCAAGCTGTTACAGTAAGCATAAAAACAAATGCATTAAACTCAGAATAAAATGCCAAGTTTCTGTCTCCTTGCCAACCTCATTAGAAAACAGTGATAAAGTATGTATGAATATAATTATAGTAATTAAATATTGGAAACCAGCTCCATAGGGGAGCTTCTTAGTGCTTTTGTGAGTGGGTATTTTCATTCCAGATTGGGGATCTGTGTGGGTTCCTTTTTTCCTCGTGACCTTCATCTCCACGAGGGTAAGAGGAGGGGTTTACACTGACCACAGCTCCAAGCTTCTGTGAGAGGAGCTTTATTTTATATGCACACACACATGTCTGTGTGTGTGCAGGGAGCAGACCAGCCTTTCCATCATTGTGATTATTTTTCAGTGTGTATATTCATTTGTTAAATATAAAGACACAAATAGCTTGGCTAGTAAAACGTGGAAAATAATTGTAAACCATCTGCAGGATATGCTTGTTCCTAGGAATAAAAAACAGGAATATTTTGTCATTTGCACTGCGCCGATGGAGTCACATGGCCACTGCATTCGTGTGGGCTGACAGAATCTTAAAGGGCTTGTCTGCCTTGTAGCTCTGCCACCCTGGTGAGCTGTTTTAAGTTAGGAAGTGGAAAGACTAAACTTTAGGGCCAGTGGAGGGGTAAACCAGGCTTTTGTGTCTGTTTTTATTCACTAAGCAGGTTTTATAGAGTGCCTTCTGGGTAAGAAGCGGTGTGTAATTTGGAGACATAAGCCTTGGCATCAAGCAGACCCTGGTGGGGATCCTGGCTCAGCTGCTCTCGACTATGGCCTCCAGCACCATTTGTAAGTCTGTTTCCTTGTCTGTAAAACTGGAATATGGTGATCATGCCTACCTCTAGCATTATTTTGAGAAATAAGAGGATGCAGACAGTGTCTTCTACACGCTTTTTGATGTTGGAGTCACTATTGACTTGGGTACTGAAGAAGTGTATAGGGCCTTTCCTGCCTTATAGGAGCCCAGAGTCCAGTGGGGCTGTAAGACACATGTTCTCGAGAGAGAGGGAAACACCCACCTGTTGGGGCATGACAGAGACTTCCTGGAAGCGTAGGATTGGGGCTGTGGTATTGAACACTGCCAGAGAACGCCATTCCTATCTCTGTGAAGGGGCCCATGCACGGTGGTGCAGTCGCACTGGTTGGGATTTTGAATGGGGCCGTGAAGGATGTGGGGTCTTTGGACAGGGGAAGAGGGATGAAGTTGGGTTTGGTAGGAATGGACTTGGTTCTCCTCCCAGCTGGCAGGAGAGCTTTTGACAGTAGGGACCCAGTGGGCAGGCTCCATGTCCCTGCTTCCTTCTGGCCACTGAGAGCTGGGCAGTGTCAGCCTTCTACACCTGCATAGGTCCAGGTCTTGTTCTCTCCACACCGACTCCATTGAGTCTTCTGTGTGTGGAGCTGGGATTGCGTCTTTCCCAAAAGGGTACTTTTCAGCAATAGCCTTTCAGTCTGGTTAAGCAAACCAAGAGTTTCACTTGCTTTCTACTATTCCTTTTCTTTAACATTATCCAGACTTCATTTTGTTAAGTAACACCTACAGGGTAACCAAGATGTTGTGTGACTTTATGTCCTAGTTCTGTTTTTTTATAGCCTAAGAATTTGCTATGCAGTTTTTTCTTTCCTCTGTGGAGTTTCTTCTACTCTCACAGGACTCTCTGAGGCTTTAAGTGCACCATAGCATAAATTGAGGGGCAAGAAAAGATGTTTTTTAACCACTGGGATTCTATTATTTTAATGTCACATCTTTGGTAGATTTCAATTGTAAAGATAAAACCAGAGCTACCAGAAGGGAGCAGCGTGTTTGATTATAGTGTAAAATGACTTTATTTCAGTAAAATTGTCTGAGTTACTTAAAAAACACAATATTTTATTGGATGTTCAGCATGATACGATGCCCTAAAGCAGAGCTCAGTGAACTTTTCCTATTAAAGGACCAGATAGCAAATATTCAGCTTTAGCAGCCAGTTCTCTGCTGCAAGGATTTAATTCCACTGTTGCATTGTGAAAGCAGCCATAGGCAACAGGCAAACAGATGGATATGGCTGCTGTGCAATATAACTTTATTTACGAAAATAGACTGGACTAGAGTTTGGTCTCCGAAGTCTGCTGGCCTTTTCCCTAAATAAAATAAATTTTGTTCAGTTGACAAGGTAAATGGAAATTAAAATTAGATAAATACAAAATGTCTACATAACTCCACAAAAGGCTAAACTTAGTATTATTATTGTTGTTATTATTTTATAGGCTTCTGCAATAATCTGCCCTTTCCATAGTTTCAACCGTGGTCCAAAAATATTAAATGGAAATTTCAGAAATAAACAATTCACAAGTTTAAGATTGCATGCCATGTGTATCCATGATGAAATCTTGCACTCTTACTCTTGCCCTCTTTGGATGTGAGCCATTCCTTTGTCCAGTGTATCCACATTTTTATTTCCTACTACCTGTTAGTCACTTAGTATCTGTCTTGGTTCTCCAATTGACTGTTGTACTATCACAGGTTTTGCATTCAAGTAACTCTTATTTTACTTACTAACAACCCAGAAACATCTGAGTAGTGAGTAGTGATGCTGACAATTGTTGTTACATTATGTTGTTATAATTGTTCTATTTTATTTTTAGTTATTATTGTTAATCTCTTATTGAACCTAATCTATAAATTAAACTTGGTCTTAGGTTTGTACAAAAGGGCGGAAACTATATATAGAGGGATTTCAAGGCATATGCCAGGGGTTTTGAAGTAATCTTCATGTTTGACAATGAACTTGTAAATAAACCCAAAACTTAGATATCATTAGCTATAATCTTTAAAAATCTGAGATCTAAGGTTTGGAACAAGCTGCTCTTTATTAGCAGCCATCTGTGAAATGTCTTCTTCCTGTAGGGCACTGTGTAAAGCACTGGAAATTTACAAAGAACTTAGACACAAGCCTTTCCAGTATGGAGCTGGAGTCTGCACTTTGTACTCATTTTTGCCAGATATGGCTCAGGCCTTGGACTAAATCAAACATGTGACCCAGGGTACCAAGAGGCCTCACTGCAGTACAAGTGTTTAGAGGTGCACACATCTTTTTCTCATTCTACTTGCAAGTGTGTTTGACCACTAAATTTTTGTTTCTCTTCATTTGTGTATTAGAGAATGTGTGCTGGAAAGGTTTATAAATGATGAAAATATTTTAATAACTTCGTTGTCAAAATCCCCAGTCTTGATGATTCAAGGGATTGCATTTTCCTGTTCTTTATAGTTTTTACTTAGTCACTTGAATTCATTTTTTGAGTTTGTATAAGCTCTGCCTATCAACGCAAAAACAAGCCCCACCAGATCGCAGAGTTATATTTTCATAGCATCAAAACTCATGTATAAATAATAATCCCCTTTTGTCTAGCAGTCTTCCAGTGGGTTTTTATTTTTTCTTTTTTTACCTGAGCTGTTCTTGGCATTTGCAGATTGGATGGGTCTATGACCTATTTTTTTTGTTGTTGTTAACAACACATCTAACACGAAATGTGTGCATTTTTCCACACCACCAACCAGTTCTATAACTCTTGAGACACCAGGTGGGCATGCAGGGTATAGTTCAATTCTCACGCTGCCCACTCAAGTCTGTGAAGGCGCCGCAGGATAAGAACTTGGGCCCATAAGACTTCTCCACTGTAGACGCCACATGCATGTCCAGGCCTCCTGTGCTTCTGACCAGCTGATTATGGAATTCACTGAATCCCCTTTGGGGATCATGAATTTCCTAGAATGGCTCACAGAACTCATAGTCATTTTACTTAAATGCCTGGTTTATTATAAAGAATCTGACTTAGGATCCGGGGAGAGGAAGCCCTGCGGGGGAAGGCACAGGAGAGGGTTGTGGAGCCTTGTGTGCACCGACTGGGTTTTCATGGATGTTCCATGAAAACAGTGTTTTCGTTGGCCATTGGCGGTTAGGTCAGTCTCCATCCCATCTCCTCCCTAGAGGCTGAGGGCAAGGCTGTGAAAAATTCCTGCTCCAGGCACATGGTTGGCTCTGTGGCCACCACCAGCTCTTGTTCTGAAGCTACCTGGGGTCCACCAGGTCACCTCACTGGCCTGAACTCAGGAGTGATTGAACAAAAGATGATACTCCTCTCCTCTCGTGCCTGTCACTCGGGAGATCTCAGGAAGCTGTGCGCCAGGCACTGAGGGTGAAGACCAAGCGCACATTCCTCACTACACCGTGTAATCACCTGGGGAGGGAGGGCAGTTTACCACAGAAAGGCCCTGAAGTCCAGGTGAGTGTGGGGTGTGTGACTCTCTGACCCCAGGCAGTGGAGCCCTTTGCTTTTTGTGAAGTCATCCATTGCACAGGTGCCTGTGTGTCTGACAGTGGGGGCCTCAGGAGCCATGAGGACATTTCCATGTGACAGAATAGCAGAGAGATAGGGTAATGAGGTGAGAAAGTAGAGCTGCAGAAATTGGGAATGGGGAGGGGAGACCAGAAATAACTGGGCTCAGGTGACTGGAGAAGTCATCTCTTTCTACTCTACATAAATATAAAGAGAGTTGAAAATAACTGCTCTGTAGAGTTTATAGAGGCCAGGGGAGGTACTTTGGGTTAAGATGAGGGATTAAAAAAAGAAATAAAAAGTCATATTTTTACAAATAAAGTTGGCAGAGCATGCCAGAGATGAAACCATTATGAATGAGTGAATACAAAAATACATACGTGGCAGCCATTTAACATTCCTGTATAAAAAGATAGATCAATTGCTTGTTTTGTGTGGATTAAATAGTGGCTTGTTTTGAATTACAGGGAAGATCCACTGTGAGGTCATGAGGAGTCACTGGAGGAATAAGATGGGCTCAGGTGTTCAGGAAGTGTCTGTGTAAGATTTTAAAGGTGCAGAGATGCAGAAGAAAAGCATCATGCTTGTCTCAAGTGTTTTACAAATGAGCAATAAAAATAATATATTCCAAATACATTGCTCTAGACTGTGAACACTTTAAGGGAAGGTTATTAGAGATCGTATCTGTAGTATCCAGCACAATACTCAGCACTTAGTACGTTTTCACTGAATGTTTACTGGATGCTTGAGTGGATGAATGGACAGGCAAAATGAAATAGTCTTACAGCTGTCACAGAAATCCTGAGCAGCTAGGCTTTTGGGGATAACGATGTTAGACTTGCCAAGAGAAAAGGAAGATAAATCCAAGCAGGCTGCATAGCAAATACTCTCCATTATTAACAGTGATTACGGAATTTATTCTCGTCGAGGAAGCAGTGTCTGCTGGTGCCCTCACCTAGTTCCTCAGGGCTG